>JAPYYQ010001819.1:0-40209 GCA_030522585.1 Anagyrus pseudococci
AATATTCCTCATAATGCCAGACTGTCCCAAAATCACTACATATTATAGTAATTTTTACCACACTTATAATATTATTTGCTACAACGCTTCTCTCAGTGTGCGAATACGTCGACGCGCTCGCCTCATAAATAACGTTTTGGCTTTTCTTTTTTTTTTTAATACGCGCAAGTTTTATGGAATGCCATTTGCGAATGGCCCGGGATTATTTTTATTGATGCGGAAAATGAAAAAAAAAAAAGAGAGGCAAAGGAAGAAACGGAAGGGAGAGATAGGAAATGTATATTCTCTCCTGTATAGCCAAGAGGTTATAAATGAACGGCATTAATAAATGATTCGGGCACTTTTGCCGGCGGCTCGTCAGTTATATATGTTTATTCTTTAAATCACACAACGAAATTCAATATTATTTAAATGTAAGATGAATAATGTGCTATACGCGCACACTCGGCATTGCCTAGTCCTTTCATACCTCCGGAGAACGTCTTTGTACGCAAGCTCGTGATAAATGTATGATTTCGGCGACTCCTCTCCTCGTAAACGCGGATGTAGAAAATCTCAGGCTCTCGCGCAAGATTAATAAACGTTTCTTTTTTTATGCGACTATTACGAAATTCTTCTTTCTTATTCGTCGTCGCCATCCTCCAGCAGCAGCCCATAACTCTATTATCCAAAAACGCTTTAAGGCGGTAAAATTGTCGCGCGGTAGTTTCAATATTGAAACCAGCCATCTCGTAAAAGTCAATAATAGCAGAGAGCAAAGTTATTCCAGTTCCAGTCGTCGATTCCATAAAGCCCCATAATCCAATAAATAATAAGCTTCGTACAACCCCTCCGTGTACTTCTCGACCGTTCTTGATAAAACTAAAATACGGAGAATCCGAGTAGTCAATCTCGTAACCTCGACGATCGGATAGACGTTGGCCAACTGTGCGCTCGAAAGAAGAGCCATAGAGAGCAAAGCTCCGCGTGCAGGCGGTACGCGTCCGAGCCATATCAGCCCGCGGTCCGCTCACTCCTGAATATGCATAGCTATACGGCCAGAGCGCGCGATATGAGATTAGCTTGAGAGGGATATGGTGGGAGGGCTACTCGACTTATGGCCCTCTTTTCTTGGCTGCTTCAGCTCGGCCCCCCCGTCAGCGGTCCGCGTGCGACGCGTGTACCGAGTGTGCGATCGCGGCCGGGAGTGAGGGCACGTGCTCCGGAATTTCCGGCTGGCAGAAAGGCACAATGCCCCATCAGCCATATCCACTCGGACGATTTTATTATTGCGATCGTGTGTATACATATATAATCGGGAACGGCCGGTGCTGCTTTTCTACCAGAGAGAGGTAGAGAGAGAGAGAAAGACCGGCCTAGCAATTATTCATCCTGAGAAATGATACATATCCCGTGAGATGTGAGGGGTGCGGGGGGTTATTGGAGGGAAGCGCACACGTTTGCTTCGTGGCTTTCTACTCTAATGATAAGTGTCCCGCTGTCGCGGCTGATAAATAATTCCGATTAGATGGCCGTTAAAAATGTATTTGCGCGGGCGATCTCTCCCTCTCTTCTCCCCTCCCAACTATACGGCTGTCTGTGTATCATGCATTAGCTCTGATGAATTTCCTATTCTCGTACAGAGCAGCGGCAGCAGCCCCGGTACACGGCGGCTGCTGCTGCTGCTTTAATATTCATGCGGCCGTTATCATCTGCCGCGCGTATGTGACCTAATTTTTCCCCCGCGTCACTGCCGGCCCGTAATTTTCCCGAAGAGCGGCGTCGACGACCGGGGAGAGGGGAGGGCCTTCCGAGGAGTCCAGTACAGTCCCCCACCGGTTCGCCAATAAAACGCATCATTGACGAGCACCGCGATCATCACCCAACTCTCGTTCCTCTCTCTTTATCTCTCACCCCACCCTCTCGCGATGGAATTCTCGCGATCCAGCGCGAACTCAGTCATAACGGCTGCAATAACGTAGCGCCGACTCGAATTGTCGTTTGCAGGCCGTAGTAGTTGCAGCGATCGTTCCTCTTCGTCCGACCGGCAGTAGAAGCGGCATCAAATCGGTCGAATGACGGTGAGAGAGAGAGAGAGAGGAAGAGGACGCGAGGCTGGGGGGGGATCTAGCTGCACTCGTTCGCTCTCTAATCTGGCCGGGAGCAGTCTGCAACCGCGCCCCCGCCCCTTTTCACTCTTCGCGGACTGTACCTCCGCGCGAGGGCAGAGAGCGGGGCCGATGGCGGCTCTCTAGCGCAGCGGTCATCGTTGCCGCGCCATTCACGCCAGTTCACTGCCAGGCCGCGCAGATTTATGGTTGTGTACGCTAGCGCGGGGCGGCGGTGGCCGCTGGTCAAGCTAGCCCCAACCCCCTTTAGCCCCTCGTTCCCATTCACGCGCTGCTCGAGTAGCAGGCCGGCTGTCTGCGGCCGCGCGAGCCTCCGGTTATTCATGGGCCGCGCTTCGACATAAAGCGCGTCGAAGCCCACTGCGGTCGAGGCAGAGGGGAAAGAGCCAGAGTGTCGGGCAGTAGCTCGAGTTACGGAGGAGCGAGAGAGAGGAAAAGCCCGACTACCCGCCGGATTCTAATTGCCCGGCGAACGTCAGACGGTCTCTCTCTCTCTCTTGCCTGCTACACCACCTACCCTCCACCCCGTCATTTCCGCTCCGAGTAAAATGACTTTTACCCTCCCCCTGAGCGGCTGACGACGCTCGAGCTATAATACTAGCTTTCCCATCCGCAACCGGCATCGGCTCTCACGCCTCCGCTTGCTCGCGTGAACGCCAGCCCGCGAGCGCTAGGTTTATATTTGCCACGTGCGATATCTCGACTATATCTTTACGAGGCTCGCCTACACACGAGATTGCTCGCGACAGCTCTTGCTCTCTCTCTCTCTCTCTCTCTCTCTCTATTTCACCTGGCGCTCTCTCTCCGTCTCTATACCCCGTTAACATCTATATTTTACGGGCCGACAATCTTTTCAACTTTCATCTCGACTTTTTACGAGTCTGAGTAGAGTTTTATTCATACACGGACGAGAGACAACATACATAAGTGGCTGCTCCGAGTGCGCCGTGAGCTGAGCCGTTTATACCAAGAGTTAATATGCAGTAAAAGAACGAAGTGGAAAAAGAGAGAACGATCCCGGCTGGATGTATCAAGCGGCGAGAGAGAAAAGAGGAGGCTGAGGGTAAAGGATCAGGCGAGATATTAGTCACGAGAGCGTCCATTCGGCAATCAAGCCTTGGGTATTATAGTCGCGGCGGTTAAATAACACACAACGAACCGAGAGATGGTCCGCGAAATAACAGGAGCAGCAGCTGCAGCCGCAAAGCTCGAATACACATAGCCCTCTAGACTGGGCTTTATAATATTTGGAATCTAAATTACGGGCAGACTGCCAGTGGCCGGGCAATCAGTAACATAAACGCCGAGAAATCTCTCTCTCTCTCCTCGCGCCTCCTCCTAACTCCCACTTACGAACGCGCGCGCGCGCACTCACGCGCACACATTGTTCGCTCTGAATTCGGATATACAAACAGATATCCGCGCTCGAGAATGGGAGTGTATGGCTTAATAAATAGCCGGCTTCCCGCTCTCCCCGAGCTATCAATTTTATGATTAACTGCACCAGCTCGAAGCGCGTCATTGTCTTCGTCCGACGTCCGGATGTCGGGTCCGGCTTCAACGTTCATCCCTCCCACTCGTTCGACCACCACTCCCTCCACTTCCGTTACCTTCGCCGGTGCGATCCTTTCGGTTCGATCGGCCAGCGAGTACACCGAGTTCTGCGCCAAATCTCTCTCTCTCTCTCTCTCTCGCTTTGACTTTGACGAAGAGCTAATACACGATTGAAGCGATCGAGGTGCTCTTTACTCTGGCCCGTCAGCCGTTTACGCTTTTTCTTAAACGCTCTGTTGAAGCTTGACCGGCTCGCGCAGAGTTACCGATTAAAAACGTCCTCGAGGATCGCTCGGTATATGCCAATTGTAAAATGCACCGAGTCGAACACAAAATAACTGTCGCATTACCGGTACATGAGAGAGAATTTAATGCCGGTCGGCCGCAATTATTCGTGCGCTGAATTCGTGCGCGTTTACATTGAAATATACGATTAAGCCGAGAGCGGCGGCTCTGATTGGCAAAAAACGCGAGATGAAACGTAATTTTGCAGCGGAGCTTAGAGAACCAGACGTCGGTGGGAGAGTGGAAGCCGGGATGGAGCAGGGGTTCGTAAGCAGGAAAAACCGGGGCCGAGCATTACCGAGTGACGAATGGTTAATTTGTCGGGGGGGCCGCTTGTAGCGGGTGTAGCCCTCTGAGGATGAAAAATTCAGCATCGTTGACTCTTTGCCGGGCCGCCGTAATCAGCGGTTCCTCGCTAAAAGGAAGAAGAAAAAAAAACGAAGAAGGAACGAAAGAAAAAGGAAGTAAAGAAAGGTCCGCGTTCCATAAGAGTCACGTTTCTCTCCTTGCAGTTCTCTCGAGTTCGGCCTGATTCGATTTGCCGCGATTCGTTATACTGATTGGGGGCTGGTTTGGGCTTCGGCCCCGCGACATCGGCGGCGGCGGCGGCCTCGTTAGAGTCCAAGATTTCATTTAAGCCAATCCAGACTTACGCTTTCGCATCCCACATTGTCAGCTGATTAATTAGACCAGCAGCAGTAGAGAGGTGGGCGGGGAGGAGGGTCGAGGAAAAAATAATTAGTGGCCAGGCGTATATCGGCGCAGAGAGCGATGGCCGTTACGTGGCTTGGACAGCAGGACAATCGGTCCATTTGCCGGCTGATGATCGAGCGCGCTTAATCCGCTTATGTGCGTAGCGAAGCGCGTGCCATCGCAAATGTCAGCAGCGGCGTGGAAGGGGAGAGGGATGGAGCGGTCAAGACGTTTGCCGCACGAATTATCGATTGGGGATCGAATCGATTCGGGCATTAGGCGAACGACGCGTACGCACAGAGAGAGAGAGAGAGAGAGAGAAGGCCGCACGCTTGGCCTGCCATGTATTCGGCGACAGGAGCGTGCGATGGAAGCGGCCCAGTCACGTCGAATTAAACAGCCCCCTTAAATTATGTAGCTCGGCACTTTGTCCGCTCGAATCATATTAACTGCGCCCAGAGAGAGCTTCTCTCTCTCTCTCTCTCACCCCCATACTGCCGCGCTCTCTGCTCTCCGCAGCCCCCTCCACGCCCCGATAATTTCACCTCATTATCAAGTTGTCAATTTTTTATTACTTTTACTAACCCCGCTAGCCGCACATCTCTTTTTCCCTCTCCCCCCACGGCCTGCTATCCCGAGCCTGCTCTCTATACTCTCGCTCACGTTCGGCTAATTAATCTGGGCATGATTTATCATTTCATCGGAATTCGTTGGGATATCACGGGGAGGGGACTTGGCCTCGCCGAATTCCCCGCTTCAACATTCCATCGAAATATATACTATACATACACACGGAAAAATATTTTTGAAATTAATCACGATCGCGCAAGCGAGAGAGAGAAAGATATAGAGCATAATTCGGGTCAGCATTACAAAAAATTATTATAAGCATCCCAGTTCTATATCAAACTAGTCCGATTGCTAATGAAACTAATACCTCGAAATCCGAGTAATAAAATTGATTTTCAATAATGGCACCATCTCCCTCTCACTCTTTGCCTGACCACTCAATTATTCGATAACAAAGCCTGCCAAGAGATAAGACCGAGAGAGTGAGAGAGAAGGGCAAGCGAGAGAAGGGAATAATCTCAAGGCCCGTTAAGCGAGCGGAGCAGCAACTTGGTAGCGAGTAGATATCCCAAACCCCCCTCTTGCCCCCGCGCGCTCGACTAGCGGGATAAAAGTTCGCCATGGCTTTGGCCAATTCGTTCCGTGCGTGAAACTTTAATTGGGAGATTAAGACGTTACGCTCGGTGAGCCGTATATAGACGAGGCTCTGCCGCTGATGGAGCCCGAGGACCAAACGCCACGATCTTCCACTGTCACGCTAAGGCCTAGAGAGAGAAAGTGTATACACACACCGTGTCTCTCTGTGTGTACACTATCATCTCTGCCGAGCCATTGGCCGTACAGACCGTCTAATCCACGCGAAATCTAGAGAGGACGAAAAAAAAGTTTGCTCGTTCGGACAAAATCGAGTAGGCCCCAAGGTTAGGCCGTTGATTGGGCACCCGGAGCGTTAATTAACTAGAGAGCACTAAAAACCGCGATAGTGTAAATGCACCAAGAGAGGGAGAGGGAGGAGGAATGGTAGGGCGTGCCCGGCGAAATCCTCGACCTATATATATCGATATGCCTTTGTTGAATTAACGAATTTCAAAATTTTGCTCTCCACGGCACACACACGCGCGCATATGGATCGCTTTTGAAGTTTGATTAAACGGCCAAACGGAAAATCTCGAGCCGCCGACGCGGCCAATCACAAAAGTCCAGACTGAGATCCTTTGAAAAGTAAAGAGTACAAACTCGATGGCGAGCAAAAAAAAAGGCGCAGATAAAAAGCACGAGTGTGGGGTAGGGGGGAATAAAGGAGGAAAGGTGCGCCGAGCAGTGGGGGGAGCGAGAGAAAGAATGGCCTGTAATAACTGTTTTCACATCAAAGAAAAATCCAATCGGCTCTCGTATCCGTAATTCAGCAAAGCGTAAGCCGCTCTCCAACGTAGAGCACACACACACACCTACTAACAGACAAAGAGAAAGAGAGGGAGCGCGCGAGGGAGAACGGCATTGGGAGGGCTAAGTGCGTCAGTTAAAATGCGCGCGCGCTGCCGCCGCCGTGAGCTCGAATTAAGAGCGATTAATCCCGCGGGAAGTGGAGAGAGAGAGAGAGAGACGCGTTGGGGTATGGGCGGGAGAAGCGCGCGACTGAGACGGAGGATGTATATAGCGAGCCGGCCGAGTTCATCAGGCAAAGTAATTCCATTTCGGCGATCGATCGTCAGGGATTTGCTCGATCCCCCTTCCATTGAGTCTCCTCCGACGCTCAAGGTGCTCTAGCGGACGCTTGTTTAGCGCGCCGAGCCTCTCTGAATCGCTCCATTAAGGCGAATCATTTTATTAGTAGCTCTCTCTCCCTCCTTCTCATCCTCCTCCTCCAGCCTGAATTTTACCCTTCGTTTCTCGCTCCGATTATACTACCGTGCGCTTATCTTCTTTCACGAGATCTCTCTCTCTCTTGAGCCTTTGGAGTCGTCGTCGTCGTCGTTTCACGCGAATCTACCCCTCGCGTGCCGCCGATTACAGATTCACCGAGGGGATTCCCAATGGCTAATTAAATGCGTTGGAATTCGATCTTGTAGCTTGTGTCATTGCTGTATTCCTCACTCTCCCTCTCTATTTTTATTTGTAATTTAAAAAAGAAGCATTATTACATATTACACTGTGTATATACGAGTGTACGTAATCAAGCGACTATTAGTGCCGAAGCTCTCCGGTTTCCCCTCCCCCCCCCCCTCTCCCAAAACACCGTCCGAAAAAGTTAAGCGAGAAACTTTTAATTAAAACAATTAGCCTGACAAACGTAAAAGAAAAGAACGAAATTCCAGTGCAAGCGAAAGAGCAAGAGAGAGAGAGAGAGAGAGTGGGAACTGGAAAACAAGCGCAAGTTTTTAGCCCAAAGCCAAACACACAGCTTGCCGAGGTGCGGCCGCTTTGATCAGCGTAAAGAAAATAAGTGCAACGAAGAAAAAGAAGAAGAAGATTAGCCGAAATCGCGCGGTTCAAAGGCCGCGTCGAGCGGCTAACGAGTTTTGACTGTCGCACACCACGCAAGATGACGGCTCGGCGGAATATTTTTCTTCGAGCTTCACCCCCCCCCCTTTCCACCTTCTCCGCCGCGCCGGAGATTACGGGAACAATATTCTCGTAAAACACGAGGGGCCGAGAGGGGACAGGAAGGATTAACTAAACTATGCCTCGTGCTTTCTTCGCTCCTCGCCCCTCCCCCTCTCGTCGTGCAGGCCGTTTTGTCCTAGCACGCGGCGATGATAATCGTCCGGGCGCGAGGCACTGGCTGCCGGGATTAACTGCTAATCGTTTATAATCCATTGGAATTTTTTTCTTCCCCACCCTCGAGACTCGGCGATTATGCAAATTTGTGAAACGCGCGTAATTTGAGCTTTAGCGCGAGTTAATTTTTAAATCGCTACTGCTGCTGCGTGCGAATGCGCAAACGCATAGCACACCGTAGCACAGAGAAGCGGAAAAATCGGACGAGGTATGGCGATAAAAATCGCGGGTTATACGAGAAGCGCTTCAAATAAGCGTTACTGCAGTTCTAACTTGCCAACGCGCTAGCGGCCTCCTATTTACGCGTTTGTTTTATTGTCCCAGGATACCGGACGCTCACGGGAAGTCGAGGGGAGAGTAGGCCCTTTGAGCAGGCATAAAAGCATAAATTACGCGCGAGACGAGATCAAGGAGATAGGAGTTGCAGGAGGAAATAGGCCGAAGTTCGCGCGAGCTTGGGAGAATAAAGGAGAAGGGAAGAGAAAGCGCGCGCGTTGCGTTAAAGGGGAATGAAGGTCGCGAGCTAAATTTCACGTAAAACGGTCTCTGTGTGTGTGTACAAGCGCGCTTTAGCGACTCCCTCCACCCGCACCCCATCAGTGGAATTTAGCCTCGCAGAGACGGTTATGTGTACCTAGCCAGCAGCCGCGGTCGTATACACACAACGGCCTTACCGTCGCCGCGAGAAACGCAATTTTTCCTCGAGCTTGCCTCCCCTCCTGCCCCTCGTTCAACTTCCTCCTTTTACTCGAGCTAGCCTCTCTGCCCAATTCCGTAGCCGATATCGCAAAGTGGAGGCTTTGTGCGGGCCCGCTGTATCGATATGATATTCCGGGGCGAGCGCTCCTTTCATCGGCCCTCGGCTCTCTCTCCCTCTTCCTCTCTGTCTCGCGAGAGTCGATCGCGATACAAGGATAACGCCACAAAGGCCTGGCAAATTACGACGGCCCCCCTTTGCCGGAAGATACACTCTACGCTCTGTCTTTTTCCTCTCTCTATCTATCTCAGAAGAGACCTGCGCCCGCTGGATCGCCGCTCTCTTTCGGCAGTTACCCCGTCGATCCAAAGGAGTTCATACAAAAATTTATCGTCGAAATAATACGTCTACCTCGCGTAGACTGCAAGCAAGGACTGTAACTCCGTAGCCTCGTTCCTATACACACTTCGTCATACTTTGGGACGCGTCGCGATAATTCGACATTTATAAGCTCTCTCTCGCGAAAGAGAGAGAGAGAGAAACTTCTCGAGCGGTGCTCGAAGGGCGGCTGTACATTAATTCAGCCTGCTTTAATTAAATCTAGCCCCTCCTGTCTAGCCCGGTCATTTAATTACAGCGCATATAACAACAACATAAATAAAGCAAAGCGCATGTACATACGCCGGGCAGTTGGCCCTGCTGCAAAACGGGTTATTGAACTTATGAAATATTTACCTGCGCACGAGATGCGATAAAAAAAAAAGAAAGATAAATAAAAAAAAGGGAAAAGGGCGGGAGTAATGAATGAACTATCCTCGTAATTTTTTCTCTATCTCCGCGTCGCTGTCTCGTCCGGGATAAAACAGAGAGCTCCGCCGAGGTATTCAACAAGGCCGGAGTAATTTACGAGAAAAAAAAGAAGAGGGAGAGAGAAATAGAGGAGAGAAGTAACCATTAAATACGACGAGTCGTTACAATAAAAAGTATCCGAGCGAACATTGTTTTCCGGAGAAAGAGTGAGAGCGGCCAAGAGCGGTGGCAATGGAAGCCGAGCAGGGAAGAGAAGTTCCACGTCCAGACGAACCCTCATTACATTCCATTCTGTGGTAATCAATCCGGCCCAATCAATAAGCTCCCTATTAAAACATCGTCGGCCGGGGGCGGGGGGGGGGGGGAACGGGGGTGGAAGGGAACCAAGGAATGGTGATATCATTCGAAAGCCCGAAAGCTCCGGAGTAAGATCCGAGCCCCCTATTCCGAGCGCATTATCGCGCCAAGCTCGCTCTCCCTCTCTTTTTCTTTCTCCCCCTCGTGCCATAATCTCTCCGAATTAAGCGCAATCAGTCCATCCCTTGTAGGAGCTTCAAGGGGAAAAAGGAGGTCTAGTCCAAGCGAGTTTGTCGATGAGGATGAGGTTACGGACGTATAAGACGGCTACGGAGGCAATGTCGCCTTTCTCTCTTGCTCGGGTCTGGTTGGAGTTGGCGGGAAAAGAGAAGGGGGGAGGTTTGGGTGGCACGTGCTCTTCCGGGAGAGCTTGCAGAGCGGCGATAGTAAGCGCATTGTAAGTAAGCGCGAGGGCCTGAATACGCGCGCTAGCGCGAGAGGGAGAGAGAGAGAGAGAGAGAGATAGAGTTCGGAGCTGGAGCCGCGGACATAAAGGGCTGCACACCGCAGTGCAGCAGCAGGAGCCGCGCCGACTGAGCGGCGGCGGCGGCCCGCACGTGAGAGAGCAGACGGCGAGCCAATCATTCCGGCATTGTTGCTCGCTCTCCCTCCCTCCAGCTGCAGCAACGTTCAGGTTCCATAGGTATATATAGTATATAGACATATAGCTATATGCGGGCGCGGCGGAAGCTGGGAAGGAATACCGGAGGGCTCCGCCGCGGACGCGCTCTCCTCCTCGTCGGCTGCACTTATCGGCCGATAATCCGGACTGCCACGCGCACCCGGAGCCTCTCTCTCTCTCCCACCGGCTCCTTCCCTATATACTTGCCCCGAGTTCGACCGCTGGCTTTATTCGGCCTGCGCGCCGCCACAGCCGCCGGCACAGCGCGCTAGCTCTGATAGTTCGCCTCTCTCTTCTGCTCTTCCAACCTATAGCCTATACTACTGCTGCAAGAGATTGTAACCCCTTTCCGCCCCCCCAACCCCCTATTTTCCGGACGGAGCTTTTACTTTGGATTTTCACGGCCTCTTTTACGGGGGGGCCGACCAGTTCGCTTTTTATGGGATATAGGGACCGAGAGTGCATCCCGGCAAACCTCCTGCCTGCTGTTGCTGCCGCTGGAGCTTTTTGAGCAGAGGTTTGCGAGGACCCCCACCCTCTTCTCTCTCTCTCTCTCTCTCTCTCTCTCTCTCTCTCTCTGATCCAGGCTTCCATGTCTTTTAGTTTGAAGAAAAAAACGAGTTACACGAGCACGATGAATTTTACGTGCTTTTGAGCTGTTTATTTTTATATACATCTTACACGTCATTTTCGGTGTATGCACTTTTGAAAACGCGGCAGGTGTACGTGTATATATATTTATGGGAGGAGTAAGTAGTAATATACGAAATTGGCCAGACGGCCACTGGCAATGAGAAATGTTGCGTAAAAAGAAGGCGGTAAAGAATAAAAAAAAAGAAGAAACGAAATGATTTCTTTCAGTGTTGCACCTATTAAATACGAGTAATTACGAGGGAAAAGGTCGAGAGAGCGAAGCAAGAGGTACGTTTGAAGTGGCGGAAGGTGGAGGGGAAAAAGAAAATAAAACAGAAGATTAAAGCGTCGGTATTAATGAAATACGTCTCCATTCACGTCAATGTCTCGATGAATGCTAATGCGAAAATATTAAATTTTTCTGCCCTCACATTGGTGAAGGGTTGGAAAGGGGTGGGGTGGAAGCCAGGGGCAGAAGGGAAAAGTGGGTCTGGGCAATAAAAAATCTATTTCTTTGATGAAAAAGGGCCTTTCACGAGCAGCGACCGTAGCACGTACGGTCGATAAAATTGATATTTTCAACGGACTTGTAACTCGTGACGAGTTACCGCATATCCCCCCTCTTTCTCTCTCTCTCTCTCTCTCTTTCTCTCTCTTTCTCTCTCTTTCTGCTCGCATGTGTACTATATATTTTTAGCCCGTCGCATCGCTTTGATTTCAGCGAGAATGGAAACGCTCGTGACAATAAAGTCCTGGGAGAACGGCAGCGTTTACTTAATAAAAGTGTTACATAAACTCACTCGCAGTCTGTATGTATACATGCACTTTATATACATATATAGAGGGTACGAGTTATTCCAGAAGAGAAAGAAGAAGAAACGATAGGAAGAAAGGAATAAAAAAGATAGAACGAAGGAATAGTATAGAGGAAGGGGGGTAAAAGAATGTGAAGAAACGGAGGGTGGAAAAGGAGCAGTAGCAGCCGCGAAGTGAAATCCGATAAGACCAAGAGAAAGAGAGTTCCGCGTGAGCCGACGTAATGAGTTGGTCGGCGGGGACGAATTCCCTGGGGACAAATAACCCCTCGCTCGTCGTGTGAAAACCTGAAGCTCGGAGATTTATAAAGGTGCGTTCGACCCTCCTCCCCCCAGCTACTCTCCACACGATCGCGTAGTTTAGCCGTGAAAATCACTTGCTATATAGGAATCGGGGGCGACTGGCAAGAGAGAAAGATATTCCCCGTGGGATATTTGCCAGCGAAGCCTTCTGTGTGTGCGCGCGTAAATGTGCGTCGAAGCCTGAAAAGGGCACAAACGCCATTCTCTGATTTCTCTCTTTCTTTTTCTCTCTTTTATTCTCCTCAATAGCCCAAGAAATATTGGCCCGACAAAGCGCTGCTCATTCCCCAATTATCAATTTCGCGCTAGAAACGATTGAATGCTCGAACAATTTATCCGCGTCTGTAAAACAAAGATGAAAAAGAAAAAAGGGAAGCGCAGCAGGGAAGAGTACGAAGAGCAAACAAAAAAAAAAGGTAAGGAAACATCGGGAAAAACAGGACGAAGCACTTGATCTCGTAATAAGATAATTCGCGTGACATAAAACCCCGGTCGTATATAGCGAGGTAACGGAGGAGGAACTTTATCTAGCATGGAGCATTTAAAAACGCTAGCCCCTCTGCTCCGCTGCTCTCCACGGCGAGAGAGAGAGAGAGCTTTACGTTCAAGCCGCGCGGAATACACATCTTCGCAATCTTGCCCGGCAATAGGGTTTTTTACGAGCCCCTCGGCCGCACCCGCGCCATTAACTCTACTCCGCTGTTTACGGTCCCGAAAAAAAGATTGCCGATAAAAAGAAGAGGAAAAAAAAAGAACGACGACCTACCCCCCCCCCCCCCTTTCTCCTACCTCCCCGGCGCCCCCCCCCCAATCTTCTCCCCAAGGGGGGTAGGGGTAGGCCCCTGGGGGTATACCCGAAGGGGTGCCCCCGGTCTGCCGCGCACAATGCGCCGCGGTCGCGGTCTCGCTTTATTGCACGCTTGGCTAGCGCTGACGCTGCCTGTATCGGGCCCCTCCGAAATTTTCAAGACGCACGCGCTTAGTGCGTAAAAAATACCGGAGCCCTGCAGGCTTGTGACATCTATCTCCCTGCCCCTTCTCCCCCACTCCAAGCGTCTCTTAATTCTCCTTCGCGGAGTTCATCCCATTTATCCTGCAGCAGAGACTGGCGAAGGAATAAGTCGCGGCAGTTTCAACGAGACTATCCCCCGATATCCCAAACGGAGGGGGAGGGGAGAGGAGGGGGCACTCAGGTTCTCAGTGCCCTCGACGTTTCGAGTGCGCTCTCGCGATATCCTGCCCAGACGCTCCTCCACCGGAGCTACCCCCTTCCCCCCCCCCGTCCCGCCCGTTTTTCTCTTTCCCCCTATTTTTCTCTCTACACTCGTGACTAACCCCCCCTCTCCCTCTCTATCGCGTTTTGTGGCCGAGTGCGCTTAAACATTGTCTTCTTTTATCGGCTTCCCCCCGCACTTCTCCTCCCCTTTCCTCGTCGTATTCTGAGTAAGAGCAGAGCCGTGCAAATCTCCCGGCGACCGGGAACAGCGGGGCTATGCGCTATTTTGAGCGTTTTGAAAATTCATAGAGCGTCGCGCACGTTCTCCACTCGGATCGGAAGAGCTCGCGAGCGAGCACCAGAGCGGCATTTTAATTAATTTTCCTTTTCGCGCTCTTCTTCCTCCTCCCCCCTATTTCTATCGCCTCCTCTCTATCGTTCCGTTATTCTTTTGCATTTTTTTTCTTCTTTCTTTTTCGTTAAGATAAGCCGTTTTGAATAAAAGAGGAACGTTGAAAAGTTATTAGGGGATCGAAGAGAAGCGAGGCTAGACGCGAATTCTCAATGGAGTCCCGGCGATTCAAAGAATCGATCCTGAAATATCGCGCTTCGGCCTTTCTTTTCCATTTTCAAAAATGTTTCCCTCCCCCTTCTAATCTTCGAGTTATTCATTAAATCAAAATGTCCCTTCTCGCTTGTATAATTACGGAAAAAATATGCGCGCGAAAGAGCGGAATAAGGAAGAAAAAAAAAACAAAGTTCGTAAATTCTTAATTTAAAAGTTAATATTTAACGAAGCTCTTTCTCCGGCCTCTCCTTCCATCCCCACATTACGCAATCTACCGCAAAAGCTTGGCCCGGCGCTCTTGGAAATCGTCCGGTCTCTTCTCCATTTTATACATTCCGAAAGTTTCAAAAGTCCCGCTGACATGTAAAAAGCTAGTCATCTCGTCAAGTCGTCGTCGTCGTCCTCTGGCGAGCAAATGAAAAAAAAGAGGTAGGGAGAAGCAAAAAAAGAACGAGAAGGGAAGGGGCACAGTAAAATTTTCAATTAAAACGCACTCGCGATTCCGCGTGCGCTTACGCGCGCGAGCAAGAGAGAGAGATAAAGGGGGAGACGAGTGAGAAGACCGCAACTCGGAGGCAGCGATACTCATCCCCAGCTCGGCGAGCTCGGGCTCTTTTAATTTCCTGCTTACGGTAGAACGTCCTCCTCCTCCTCCGTTGCCCCTACAGAGCCCCTCTTTCCACCGCAGAACCGCTCGTCGGCGAATTAATGCGAACGTAAGATTGGATCTCTCTCGACTGGTGACAAAGACGGACAGCTGCGCTCGCGTACGCAAAATGTGTATACGTATATATATACACGTCTCGCTGGAGAGCTTCGAAGGGGTTAAAGCGGCAAAGTAGGGACAGGAGGTGGCGGAAGAGGACTTGAGGGTCCGAGCAACGCCAAAAAGAAGGGGGCTCTCGAGTAGCAAAGAGCCGAGGGGGCGGGGAAGTAGCGAGAGGCTGGCTGCAGGCCGACATCGCGGGAGAGAGAGCGGCGAGCAGCCGGCGGCGGCAGCGGCAGCTGGAAAATGCTAAGCCACATTCCTGGAACGCCCGGTATGCCGAGGGTATTGCACGAAATTGCCGCACTCTGTCCGTGTCGTTCCTCGGATACCCCTGACTCCCTCTCGCCCACCCTCCTCTCCTTTCCCCTCGCCGCCCAGCCTCTCCCATCTCGCTCACGCTCGTCTTTGCTCGAGCTTTCGGCCCCGCACGTCGCTAAGATGCCCTACCGCCGCTGCACGCTCGTTCTCCCTTCCCCCTGTGCAAGCTTGCAGCTCTTGCCGGTTCTTCTTTTTTTCAACTTTTACCCAGCGATTCCGAGGTATTTAAGGATTTACGGTGAAAAAATTGAATTTTGCCGGGAGCACGCGACAGAGAGAGGGCTACGGTAGTAAAAAATGGTAGTGCGATAGCACCGCTGCTGTCCGGACTCTCGCGCTCTCGAGAGTCGAAGTCGAGAGTCAAAACTTTGCGCAGCCTCTAACGCGTCGGCCGAGTTGGTAAGCGAGTTTCGCCCGGCAAAAACGAGTTTAATTTCGCGTATTGTTGACTCCGTCAACAAGCCGCTCTGCGGGCTGGCAATCGCGAGAGTAAGCAACGAATATTTCCCAGCGCCGCGGCGACACGCTTGGCACTCGCCGCAAGCTCTCACTCTCTTTCTTACCGAAAATCGCGTTTTCTCCACCGAGAGCAATCTCCATAACTCGCGTGGCAACGATCTCTTCCCCCCTCCCGCCACTGCCGCCTTCGTTTCTCCATCCGTATACGAACGGAGGAACAGAGTCGGCAGCACGCGGCAACCCGATTTTTCCCTTCTAGAAAGCCCGGAATAAAATTACAATGGGCGAAAGTATGTAAAGTAGCGGCCGAGGCCTGAGTTACGTCGACTGCAACACACACACACGCCCGACAGCTCCGTCTACGATTCTCTCTTCTACAGCGCTATACCTTGGCTTGGGATACGACGAGTTTCGGGATACCTTGGGGGACTTTCTTCTCTACGCCGCCCTCGAAGTGGTCGTCTGCTCGTCGACCTCCCCTCCCCTCACCCCCTCTACCCTTTCCCGGACCTATTTGAATGGGGAATGACTAGTAGAGACGCCAAAAGGCTTCAGCTTTGTTCGCTCGACGACGCGTCGGCTGTAATCGCTCGGCGCGAAAAAAAAGCTCCGGCTTATTACGCTTTTCGCCGGAGAAATGAGTTTTCGAAAGCGAGATTTTTTTTCCTTCGTGACTTTTTTTTCCGCCCTGGTATTCGTGCACGTCAGCGCGATCTTTGATAGGGCAAGAATGGGAAGTTTTTTTTTTAATTTTTATAACGTTGGAGGAATAGTTTAATGAAATTATTTTTATACAATTCCGGTTATGGTCTTGTTAACGCGTGAGATTAATTTCAAACTTTTCGTTTCAGAGCGAAAAAAATTTCACCCGAGTATAATATCTTTCGCTCGCTGTATTTTATTTCAGGCTTAAACATTATTAAACCGCAAAATGTATTATTCCAAACTTATTACACATTATTATTCGAAACTTGGCGCGACTAATTTCACCTTTTTCATTTCCGCTATAAATATATTGGAAATTCCAAAATATGCCTGCGAACGAATAGTTTTGAAACACACGATGACGCAACAATTTATTCGGAATTTTCAGTGTACTGCGCCTTAAATTCCAGGAAAATTTCTATTTCGGTATGAAAAAAAAAGAAAGAAAATGAGCATCCAGGATATCAATACTCTTTTATTTGGAAAAATGCAATAAATTTTTAAGTCTTCGAAACTTTCTCCTACCTACTCTACACTTTACTTCATACTCCTCGTTAAGGCTTAAACTATGGCATTCTTTGAATTTCCCACCAACTATGCCTCGGAATATACTTTATTTGATCTTTTAATTGATGTTGCGTGCATTAATTTACAAGTAGATTAAAAAGTCCTATAAAAATTTCCCGAAGATACCGTTTCAATCAAATCGGCAAATAAAAAAGCACACCCGCACACTCCATCGCCCCGAAATAAATCGAGGTATTTTAAAAACACTGCAAACACCCTGAAACTCCAAGTACAAACATTCGACGTTCATTCCCGAATTGACTTTTTGCCTTTCATTCCATCAATTGCCAATATTAAAAGCCCGCATACATCTCTACCCATCGGTCGTTATACTCCCATTTCTATTTTCGATATCTCCAGCGAATCTCGAAGCCCGTCTTTTCCCTCGAATTCAAGCTTCTCTCGTATTCTCCCAACAAAACCACGATGATCCCGAGCGCATCCTCGAATCCGTAGCCGAAGGTGAGCGCGCGATCTTGCCCGATAGCCCATCGCACGGAAAGAATTTCCCAGGGAGAGAGAATCGGCAATTCGCGATCCATCCGCGCGGCGGACGTGCGAAATCCATTGGGCTCGGGACATTCGATTCCAGATCGACCAGAGCCTCGGCCACGCGCCGGAAACAATCGCGCCAGATTCGAGCCTGAAATTTACGTTCGACCAGACTCGCCAGCCTGTCCGTTTCTCCGTTTCTCTCTTACAATTTCTTCCCGACTAAAGCGAGTGGTAAACTTTTTACCCCTGCGCTTCGTGTATCGATTCTCCTCGTTTCAGGAAAAACGTCTTTGTGCGGGGCTCTAGACGCTCCGTTATCTCCTCCTTTTCTCCCTGTTTTCGTTTCTTCTCCAGGCGCGCGGGATAATGTTTTTGCGGGCAAATCGCGCGGCATGCCGGCGGGTCGATTCTGCGCGTTCCGGGGAAAATAATAATTCGGAGCTGCACGCCGGCTCTTTCGCCCTCTCTGCGTTCTTTATTTTCATATATTTCGCAAAAATGGAAGGATAAAAAAAAGGTTAAAGCCCGTGCAAGAGCACTTCATAAAACTAATCCGGGGCGGAACGCGCGCAAACGCGTAAACGATATTTAAAATGACGAGGAACAATAAAAAAAATATAAAGAGAGAAAAAGGCGTTTTACAAACGCTGAAAATATCTCATTTAAAAGGGGCACACACAGGCCAAACAATGTGAGCGCAGAGAGGCAAAGAGAAAGGGAGAAGGACACTGACGCGACGTTGGCGCACATGAGGCGCAGTAGTAACGTCCGGACACGGCCAGACGCGTTTCTCTCTGCGAGGAGGAGAGAAAGAAAAAAAAAGGGGGATGGGAGTCGAGAGCGCGCGGGGCTTAAAAACGATTATACTTGCCAGGGAAAAATCACTCGGCGCACTTTGCGCCACTATTTTTCAGCGAGGCAGGTCGGCTGTGTGTGCGTGTGTACGTGCCAGAGAGGCTCGCACGACTGTTTTAGCGGGGCTCTTCCGCGAGACAAAAGCTCGCGCGGCGGCCAAGCCCGAGGAAAACAAGGCGCCTGGGCCTTTGTCAATGTCAGGCGCAAAAATGACGCGCGACCTCCTCCTTCTCTTTGCCGAGGCCTCGAAAAGTAGAATAAACAAGCAGCGCTGCTCGTGGGGCAGCTTCCGTCGAAACTGAGCACTCTCTTCTCACACCTCCCTGTCTCTCTGCCTCTCTACAGTCATATACGCCGGGGCTACCTTTACTTTGTGCCAGGCGACATGACGCCTCTGGCCGCTTGACAGCAGAAATAAAATATTTCCCGCGAACTTGTGTGAAGAAACGCGAAGAAAAGAGAGAGAGTGCGGAATGCGTGTTTGTTTCGGCGAGCCGCGAGAGCCAGGGCCGCTACGAAGCTCGCGTGGAGTATAAGTATCAAGTGTGTGCCTCGTGAGAAATGCGGGGAAATTACGTTTGTTTGCTGCTGCGCTAAGCCCGCACACTGCATTTTAACCCGTTTCCACATACGCACACAGACACACTCTCGAGCCCCATTAAAATACGGACTCTGGAAAAACTCGATCTTCGTCGAGCAAGCTTTCGACTCTTTAAAGAAAAAAAACAAGCTCTGAAGAAGAAAACAACGAGAGAGAGAGAGAGAGAGAGAGAGAGAGAGAGAGAGAGAGAGAGCTTTTCCCCAGAAGTGAAAAAAAGAGACAGACGGAGAGATAGCTCAACTATTCTCGCTTAAACGTATAGCCAGACGGTACAAAGCCGAGGAGTCGGACGCACAACCGGATTCATCTAGAGCGCGCGCGAGCGACCCGACGCGTCCTATGCGCGTCTTCATCTTCCGGGCGAGCGCGACAACGACCTCGTCCTCGAAATGACTTTGGCTGCTGGCTGCGCCCTCCTCCTCCTCCACCTCCTCCACATGGAAATGCGGCCCGAGGAGCTTTGAGACACGTAGTAGCTGCTCCTCCTCATCGTGCGAGACTCGAGCCTCGCGAGCGACAGTAATGGAGCTTTGAAGTGCGCGGAGAATGAATAGTGGGCCCGACCACCTTCCATCCCTCCCCCTCGCCTACCAACACTGCCATTATGACGCTCATTATTAATCAAGTCGAGTCTAAGCGTAAAGCGCGCTCGCTCTGCAGCCCCGCGTAGCCACACCGTACGTCGAGCTTGCTCCCCCGCCCCCGAAAGCTCTGCTGCGCTGAAATTTCACGCTTGAATTTTCCGATTTGCGGCGCCGCCGCCGCTTTCCTGCGATTCTGGCGACGTTAAGGCACCCGGCGTAAAAACTAATCTCTATAAACCTACCGCTCGCGCAAACAACACACGCTATTTTGTGGAATTTGCATTCGGGCTAATTAAATACTGTGCATACCAAGCGCCCGAGGGGGAGCCCCCGCCAGCGCCAAATCGAATATTAATCGAATAACTTAATACGCCCCCACTCGTGCGAACTTTTCCAATTTCTCTTTTTTGTTTCGTGTTTTTTTTTTCATTTTTCATTTTTCCCATAGCGCCCATCTCTTCTCTCGGCCCCTATGTTTTTCATATGCAAAATTCCAGAAACAGCGCGCATCAATTGCGAGTATCGAAAAAACACACAGCGTAGTACGCGCATTCAACAATCTAATTCCACGGCCAAATTTAATTAATCAGCCAAGCTACGTTTTCTTCCTCGTTTTTTTTTTTTTTTTCTTCTTGCAGTGCGCGCAGTAGAAAAAGCGTTGGAATTTCCGACGCTCCGGACAATATCCAATCCGACTGGGTGGCTTGATAATTCGCAGGAGCCAGCGCTAGCCGGGTAGCAAGACCACAGGAGTCGGAAGGAATTCTGCCCTTTGCTACAACGAATTAACCGCGTACGCACGAGAGATACGCTTGGACTTTCGATTCCGAGTCATCGGTTTTCCATAAAACTCTTCCCATTGCCTTACCTTCACACTGGCCGCCTCGGAGGCTATTTCTTTTTTCCACTCTCTGGCTCCTCGGCATCATTGTGCCGCGGGGATAATTCGTTCTTCATCGAGTTTCAACGAGATAACGGCCGGCATTCCCTGGAATGAAAAAAAAAGCTACGGTCGGGAGAGAGGGAGGAAAGAGCCGGGGTATATAGATATGAAATTAGCCGAGTATTTCACGAGTATTCCAAAGGCGAATGGGTCTTTGTTCGATTTTTCAGACACCGGCGCTTGCTGGGGTGTATGATTTTTTTTTTTCGAGAAAATTGAAAAGTTACTTTCGCCCGGGAAATAAAAACGGAAAACGAAACCGATTCAGGATTGATCAAGCGCTTCTACGGCTCTCCGACACAGTCGCCGGGCGCTCGCGTGTACACGAGAGCACGACAGCAGCAGCAGCGGAGGGGACGGCACACTAGCTCGTCTAGAGACAAGTAAAAGCATAGGGACGCGGAGCAGCGGATAGAGAAAGAGGGGGTAGGAAGAGCTTTGATCGCTCCGGCACTAGCCGGATTATCCGATATCAAAGGGGACGAGCGTGAGCTCCTTGGAAAGGCCGGCCACGTTCGAAAGAATGGCCTTTTTCGGCCGGACAAATAATGATAACATATAAACTCGGCCAAGAGAAACGGGAAAAGGCTTCGGCCAAGCCTCCCGCTCTCCCCTCCTACTCCTTCGTTTCCCATACCCTCGGCTCTTTTCTTTCACTTCCTTCTGCTCGTCTTTAATGACCCTCACGGAATTGCGATGAGCGAGGCTTCCTATTATCTATCTTTAAGTCTTATCGGTTATCCCTCCGACAGAATTATACCTCCTTTTCCGTTTTTTTCTCTCTCTCTCATCCTATATACCCATATTACTCGCTGCATTTTTATTATTAATTGCCATTTGGTCGAGGATCAAGACGCCGTGAAAATATATGATTCTAATGCTTGACATTTAATTAATCGGGCATCAGCAAAAGTTGCGGACATCATTCTTATTTCCCCTTCACCCTCCTCCAACAGAAGGTATACATAAAACCGTTTGGATTTGTACTCGAGATGTATCGTTGTAATACTGACAATTTTAATACTCGTTATAGCGTTCAATGTCAATCTCATTCGGATTGAATGGTGAATATTGAGGATCGCAACGTTGAAAATATTCAAAAATTAGGGATTGATATGTGCGCCCGGTATCACAAGATAAATACTTCATTAAAACATTTACAATTTATGCGTTCGTTTTCATTTTACGTAATAATATTAATGTTTATGTACGCGCTGGATAAAATCGAATTTATGTTGGTAATAATAATCGTCTGGGCGGGATTTATTTCGGGGTCATTAGCACCGGCATTTATAAATTGAAAATGTTATATTCCGTGTGGCGTTGCGCAACTTCTTTGCTAAGAAAAAAAAATAGTGTTCTCGATTTTTTTTGCCATCGATAACAAACGTTAAAAATCATTCCCGAGAGTCGATAGATTTCAAAGCACGAGAGATTTCAAACATTTCGAAGATTTTTCACATATAATAATATATTTAATCTCAATTTCGATAAAAAGATCGTAAAGTATAAATTTATGAGAGGTATGCATTTAAAATATCGCGCTAATTGAATATTTTAAATGTTTCAATATTCATGCTTCGAATAGGTAATTTTTTACAATTTGCCATCTCGCTCTGAAATAACGTACATTCATAACGCGCACATAAGCTTAATTATTGATCAAAGTAAAAATAGTAGAAAGAACATTAAAATCCGATCAATGTAATTAACCGTCGAATGATTATGTCCAAGAGAATGAGGTCTATCTGTATAATTCGACCGAGCGGCAACAGTGTAGCACAGCACTCGAAAACAGAATCAGAAAGTGATCCGAAGCGCAAAGAGAATAGACATTAGTCTCTCCCTATCTCTCTTTTGCGCGCTAGGGGGCCATTTATAACGCTGTCTCTTATATTTCCGATAGGCCGTTTATTTTACGATTCTTTTTAATTCATCGGTTCTAAAAAGCCCATTTACTTTACGTCGACATATTGGATTTTAAAAGAGTATGAAAGAGTCGACCGAGAGGGAGCTAAGGAAAAAAGGAGCACGGAGAGAGTCTCCATAAAGTTAACGCGCCGTTTACGTTTATACACTTTTTGCAATTTATTTGCCATTTCGAAATAATGCAAAAGTGCGTGATCACGAGCGAGCCGCGTAAATTAAAAAGCCATGGGGGGAGAAAAAGGAACAACATATAAGCAATACCATTAGGCCTCCGTAAATAAATCTTGTCTTCGAATACGAAAAAAAAAGGAATAGCAAAGATAAAACCCAGACCTGCGTGTGTTGATCGGAAACTCAAGAACGTCATAATATAATCTCGTCGCTTTGTTTCCAACAGACTTTAAAACCAGTAAAAATAAGGTCATAAAAATATTCAGCCGAGCCCAGGTGCGATAAAAGCGTATAGGTCAAAAGTCTTTGGCTTCGAAAGCGGGAAAAAAAAGAGTCGAAAAAGTATGGCAAACAACAACAACAGCGAAGCCAAAAAGGTCAGCTGTGGAGATATGTACAGAGTATGCGGCGGCGCTTAGAATATACCGAAAAGTATCGACAAGAGCTGAGAGCTCGAAGCTGCGTCGGTATACGGCAGTAGTGCTAGTGCGCCGCTGGCCCTGAGGCTAAAGAGTGGCGGCGGCGGGAGGAGGAGGAGGAGGAGGACGGGGGGTGACGATAGCAGCAGCTTAACGACGTAGTTCGCGGAGAATCGAGGAGGAGCGATCTTCGCATAAAGCCCGGCGCCGCAGCTGCCGGCCGGAACGGCGCTGCTCACGGCCGAGAGTATATATATATGCGCGTCCCGGCGCACGCACGTGCACACGCTTTCTCTCTCTCTCTCGCTTGCAGTATATAGCGCGAGCGAAATGCACAGGATGCCGGGATGAGCTGGCGCTACTTGCAGCATCGCCTACGGCGCTTCGAGCCCGCTCCCAAGAGTTCGCCTCCTCGCTAGAATTTTATTCGGTCGATGTAATTATATAGCTATATGCATAGAGAAACACGTCTATATGAGTATAGGTATAGGTATGAGCGCGCACAACATTTTCGGCGTAAACTCGCTGGATTGAGAGAAAGAGAGAGAGAGAGAGAGGAGCGGAGGGATGAGGACTGCGCGACAAAGGCCCAACTTTTGCCACGGCAGTGCATAGGCCGTGCCTGGAATTAAAGACAGCCTGCAAAGTTTACGCGGAGAAACTGTTTTCAGCCTCGGCCAAGTTCTGAATTATTAATCGCGTTGCTTTGTTTATTTAGCTATCTTCGGGCGTGGGAGGGACTGCCGCTGTTTCAAGCCGTCGTCGCACCTTATTATGCGCCTATTATACGGCAAATGGCTCGAGCGCGAGTGAGCAGGCGAAAAAAAAACAAACTTTGGCTTCGCACTCTCTATCGTTTTGGCAACTTGTAATTTTGAAAATCTTTCCTCTATCGATCGCCGAAATAAAGACCGTTTTATTCGAATTGTTAAATCTGAATTGTTGTAAAGAGTGAGCTGTAGAGCGGGGTGTTTGGATATAGCTACGGGGCACAGGAAAACTTTTGAGAAATGCATAGCTTGAAACTAAAACGTCCCGAGGAAAAATGACTGTAAAATATATAAGGCGCTATCTCGTTCGAAAATATTTCGATATGCTACAGGTAATATGCCTTGGTCGGAGTTTGCCCAGGTAAACTTGACGCCGGGCGCACAGTTTCACGCGACAAATGTTACATCTTGACTTTGTATTCGCGGCGGAAAAAGTTTTCGAAAACGATTCAATTTAATCCGGCCGCCTTAACGGTAGATGAAATCGCGTAAAATTGCAAGTTTCGCCTTTAAAAGCCACGAAATTTTATGACTGCCTTTCTCCCCCGCGGGCTGCGAGCAAAAATATTTGTCGTGCATAATTAGAAATCTTCGGGGGGAAAAAAAAGAAACAAAAAAATAGAAAAGCTGCAATCACTTTAAAGTTTGAACGGCTGGCTCGAAAATAAATTCCCTTCGTTCTTCTGTATCAACTGGCAGTTTATGCACTTACTTACTTCATTTATTTTGCCCTGGCTATTTTTTTCCTTCCTCCTCCTCCTGCCCCTCTAGCTCCTTCGCCGAAGCTTCCAGTAGTACTAAATAAGCACGAAAGTTTCTGCTTACAAAAGTTTTCTTCAAAAGACTCTTTGAAGTCTTATTGCTGTTTGATAATCTTGTTGAAGAAATAAACCATGGCAAACTTCATGGGTAAAGGATTGGGAAGGGAAGGGGGGCACTGGAAGGGCATGCCGGAGTTCATTGCCATTTACGGGGGAAAGCCCGGACTCTCTCGCGCTCGACTTTCTAAATAAGAAAGCATAATGACGCGTCTACGTTTTGCCCTGACGTTACAATTAACGAAAGGAAAAAAAATGAATCGCGATAAAAGAAGGAAAAAGCAACAAGATAAAAAGAACCAGCCAATCATTCTGGCTCTTATTGGACTCTCAAAAAACATCCAACAAATTGATAAGCCAATATTCATACTCGGCATTCCACTAACGACGTTTCTCGCCCAGTAGCCGAGTGGAATTCTCAAGCTCTAGTAGCGCGGCGAATCAGGCGCGATATCTGTATCTATAAGTCGAGAAAATCCCGACGCTAATCGCAGGAGGCTTGCGTCGCCTCGTCAGAATGCCAAGCTGATTGAGGATAGTGAGGAGGAGGAATGGCATGCCGAACAGTTTTGACGCAATTACTTTTCTCAATTGGAATGACTTTTCACGGAGGCGCTGTCGAGAGCCGGCCCCCGTCGATATCGCGATGGATATCGGAAAGCTGGCCTGGGAGATAGAGAAAGAGGGAGGGAGAGAGAGATGCAATCGGTTGGCGCGCGCAACGGGATGTTCGTTAGCGCGGCACTCCCGAGGCCGAGCTTTTCAATCTCTCTCGCTCGCTCACTCGCGCTTCCAGGCTTTTCTCTTGGCGCTGGTGGTGCTGCTGCTGCTGCCACCACCGCCGCCGGCTTCCTCCCGACGCCGCTGCTCTCGCTGTCCAAAGAATACCCGCTCATTGAGAAATTTCCCATTGTCGACTGGAGAGCGAGCGAGAGGGGGAAAGATGGAAAGGGAAGAGAGAGAGAGAGGCCGTAGCGAGCTGGGAGAGTAGCGTTTATTCGGACGAGAACTCATTAGTATCGCTCGGCGATAATCTTGAAAATTCTTTTGTAGATTCGCGCCACCGAGACTCTCCCCCCCAGTCCCTACGCCCTCTCTGCCTACTCCTGTCCTACTCTGTCTTTTTCACTCTCCGTCCTTTTGCCGTCTTTCATCTAGCTTCTTCTTCTTTTTTTCTTTTTTGTTTTTTTTTGTTCACTTTGCTTACTCTTTTCTGCTGCTTTCTACTCTTTTCACTTACTCCTACTTCTCTCTTTCTCTCTCACTCTACTCTTGTTCCTTACACCGCGACACCGAAATAATTGCAGATTTTATATCTCGGCTATTTTTAATTGTCGGCGCTTATTTGTTTGATTAACCCGTTAAGTCGTAACGCTGCTATTTAAAAAAAAAGTAGTTGAATATTTTCAACTTTTATATTGTTTTCAACTTTTGCACTTTTTACCTTTACAAGTGTTTTTTGCAAATGCAAGGTGTAAATTAATTTTTTTCGCGCGATGAAACAAACAACATCAACGTTTCATCGTTTAAACTAAAAATGTAAAAATATTACAATTCATATCCTGTTGTTCCATTGAATAACATGTTATTCTCATTATTTTACCAAAACAAATATATATATATATATATATATACATTTATTTTTTACAGGCATGCATCCATGGTGATCGATCACTGAAACTCGGCTCTTTCACCCGTCGGTGAGTAAACTGTGTGCCGTGAGGTTAAATTTTTCAAAACATTCGTTCGTAAATACGAAATACAAGGAATCCGCGTAATCCCACGGCCGCTCCCACGTTTTCCGCATAATAATTTACGAAAACATAAAACTCTCTTGAATAAAATCTATAAATTCAAAAGTAACAAACTCTGTTGTACATTCCATCTGATTAAAGTAATCATGCAATTATTCTCCCTGGCCATTCATAATCTCGCGCTTAAAAGCTCTGGCGTCTAAAAAGCACAGGTGCATTAATAATAGCAACAGCTTAAAAAATGAAAGAAAGAAGTAATAAACAACAGTTAGGGCGACTAAACTATTTTAATCAGGAGGTAAGACAAGCCGCGCTACAGCCATCGTCAAAATTTCCGCGAGAATGCAAAAGTTAGCATTCCACGCTTGATAATCCTTAGACACGCGATAGCGAGAGCCGCTTGCGGCGGCGGCCCAGCTCCCCAAATTCGATTACCGGCGCGCTTTGACGTGCCGAGGGCTATACGGGACGGGGAGCAAAGTATCGTCGCTCCTCTACTGTTTGCCTTCAATTATCGGATCGGCCCGTCGGCATGCCGTTGCTTCTCCCCTCCCGAGAAAAATTCTGTATAACGCCCGACCTACTGCCCCGCCCTCCACCACGTCGCCGGAGATTTTTATCAATCAGCCCCTGCCTTATCCAGCCGGACTCTATTCAATCTCGACGCGCTATTCCCGCAACCTCTCGTCTCTGCGTTCGGACCACCTCGAAAATGTTAATTCAAGCTTCAGCCGCGACAATAGCCAATGTAACTCTGCATCCGGCCACTAATGTAAAAATGATGAAGCCGAGCGTAACAAACGCTTGTCGCTAAATTACTATTTAAACCCAGCAAGCGGGCGCGGGCTTTTAATCGCGAGTAACGGGGCATTTGAAAAAACATTAGCGCTCCGCGGCTGTTTTCCTTTTCTATCTGGCCCTCCCCCACTTTAACAGCCGCACAGGGGCAGCCGTCTGACCCTCCAAAAAGTTCCATTAATTCGCGTCATCAGATAAATAATCCAGCGAGCCCCGGCTGCTGCTACTGGCCTATTCGTTTCTTTCGGCCCACCAGCCGCTATATACACCGGCCCTCCCCTTAGCCCCTTTGTGGTATATATCCTTCCTCCTGCCGAGGATGGGAAGGAAACTTGGTCGGGCAAGTCTTGAAGCTGAGAGCCGAAGCGCACACACACGGAGGCAAACTCAGAGCCCAGCCACACGCAGACACACAGTTGTACAGGGGGCGCCGGAACGGCATGTGAGAATTTGCTGGTGCGGCTTCTTTGGCGAAAAGAGCAGCTGGAAGTGAGGGCCGCGCGACCGGGGGAGGGGGTCGGAGAAAGCCGAACATCGTGGACTGTTGCGGCGGTAGCAGCGGTACGCCGGCAGCGCGTTTCTCTCGAACTTTATCCGGAGGAGAGCGCGCGGCTGTGCCGCCGCGTATAAGCCGAAAATCGCGGCCCGATATACGCCGAATCTTGGGGCGTATAATGGATCGAGCCGTTTCCCATTGGACGTTACGGAGATGGATGACGCGGCGGCGCGCTCTACTGCCACTGCTACTGCTGAGGAAGGGGGGGGGGAGAAAAGCGCTGACTTAATGTAAATAGCTGGGGCTATATAGGCTACAGTCGATTGCCAGGCTCGATGCCGGGGATAAGACTGCGATAATAATTGGTAATTAATTTGCCGCTATTTGGCCGGCTGGACTTCTCGTTATTGCTCTCTTTCTCCCCTGGGCTACCCCGAGGGACCGGGAGAGGGGGGAGGCTAAGCTTTATTTTCGACAATCTGGCACGTTTCTTCCTACACCGCTTCTCGGCACCTTATCGCCGACAATCGGATGCTATATTGCTTGCTTTTTATTTACGTTTAAGCCCGAGGTATCAGACGACTGAATTCTATTATTTGCTTTACCTCAACGGCCCCCTTCTTTCTCTCTCTACGCTCCGGGTATAAGATATAACGGAGACTTTGCAAGAAATAAACATTTCACTTTTTTTTCAAGCCTCTTTCTCTCTCTTATCCTTTTTATTTCTATCTCATAAAAGCTTCGAAGAATTTGGGGAATTCTCGAAATGCCTCTCTCGAACATCATATTAAAATGCTGCGGCGGAGAAATTCGCTCGGGAGAGCTGCTGCATAACCGCGAATTATTTGGGAAAAATAAGCGGAAAGGCTCTTTTCAACAAACACGTATTACAAACGGCTCGGCCTATACCGCGAAACCGCACTTTTCCCTGCATACACGCGCGCATGTCTACACACACACAGAGTCTCATACACAAGGTGCATGATGCAGCTTGCAAGCTTGCACTTTATATAAGACCGAATCCGGGCGGCAGGAGTTTATGGATTCCGAATAAAAAAGCCATAGCGTCAGAAGTGGCCCCGATGCTGTATAATAGAATACTACCTGCTGCTGCATGGGGCTTGGCTGCCTTCGGAGAGATCGGCCGTGACGTGCCGGCGAAAACGCAACAATGGAGCAAACGCGCGAGAATAGCAGCAGCAGGAGGAGGCTAGCGCGGGGGAGGCACCGTAAAGCCGCGTAATTTTATGCGGGACCGAGGTGCCGAGCAGCAGCAGGCCAACGACGAGAGGGTTGCGGACGGCTGCCCCCCTCCCGCCCGCCCCGTTAAGATCCGACGGCATGGCTCTCGCGAGTAAACCGTTGTCGGCATAATTTTATGCTCCCCGAGCTTTTACCCGCCGCAAGAGCTGGACAACAAGCCACGCACTTCTTCTGTTAACCCCCCTCCTCTCTCCCCCATACGAGCCTGCTGCTGCTACGTTCTAGCACTTGCTTTTTCTCTCCTCCTGCTTTATTGTTCTCTAAACTGCGCAGATGCGATTAATTTTATGCGGCCTCCGCTTAAGCGCCCCGGCAGAGCTTTACATGTGCTGCTGCTGGGATAGCACTAGCGCCCAGGGCTTTTCAAGAATTTCTCAGCTCTCTCTTTCTCTCTACCTCTCTCTTCGTTGGACTGAGCTGTCCGCTTTATTTATCCGACCGGCTGGGCCGCGTGCGCGTGGGTGTATATTGTTTATATTGAAAGTGTCACGTGGAGAGGCACACTCGGGCTAAGGGCGTGCAAACAAAAATACACTTTTCTCTCGGCGAGGCGAGTAAAGGATACCTTTTCGAATAAACATATAACGCGGATTCTTTATTTACCTTTTATCTCTCTTCTTTCTCCCCCCCGCTCCCTCTCTCTCTCTCTCTCTCGACCGTGCGCGCGCCCTATTGGAATTGCAAATTTAGCGAATAACAAAGAAATACGATTTATCGACGATCTAATCTCGAGCGCGCGAAAGGGAGAGAGCGACAATAAAAAAAGAAGAAGAAAAGAAACGGAAAAATCTGTAGGTTGAAACATATCGCGAGAGCTTACACTCCGAAATTCCTCAAATCGTTTCGTTCCACTCGGGCATGAATGTTTTACAGTAAGTAGTCCGAGTCAATGATAAATCAGACCTTCGAAAAATCGCGCGGCATAACGCGTTATTAACCTTCAAAAAACCGCTCCCTCAGTCACATTTATCCCCCCCCCCTCCCCTCGACAGCCCTTCCCATCCTCGACGCGCACTCCCTCCAACAAATGATAGAAAGAGAGAGAAAAAAATGTAGGTTCAGTCACAGGCCTTCTTCCCCACCTTCGACTTTGGCCGAATTTCGCCGACTGCACGCGCGCGCACGAAAAGTAGAGGTAGTGGGTAGAGGAGCTGCTAGGACGAGGCTCAGATTTATCTTAAGAGCCGTCCTGCGCCCGACTAACACCGCGCGCGCGTCCCCGGAATTTATTCCTCGTCGTCGTAAAAATCGAGCCAGCAGTAGGAGGGGGGGGAGGCTACCTACGTCTCTCTCTCTTACGGGGCGCGTTCGCGGATGACGGGCACATAAAAAATCGAGAACGTCGCGCGAAAGCACAGAGTCAGCAGCGCTTAGCGCCCGAGCCTTTTCTACTCTTCGCGCCCTTTCCGACTGCTCTTTCTCTCTCTCTCCGCGCGTATCCTATAGCGCGCTCCGGGCGCGATTCTCCCTGCTACTCGGCTTTTATGCCCAGCCTGCCGATCGAAGGATGGCCACAGCTTGCCTCAACGGCTTGATTCCCGTTTTTTTTCCCTCCCGCTTTCCGTCTTCTCTTTTCTCTCTCGCTCTCTGTCCATATCCGTCTTTCTTTCTCTTACACACTTCCGTAACGCGTTCTTTTCGTTTTCCTTGTTATTTCAGTGGTTAGGAAAACATTCGATTGGTTTGACGATTCGCTGTATGCCTCCTCGATACGTCGCGTGTATGGGGGCTTTTATAGCCGGCCGGCCGACGTCAAAGTTTTTATCCTCAGCTTCCGTAAACACGAACGAACGAAAGAAACGAGAAATTGTTTCTTTAATCTGGTTTAACGCGCGCTCAACAAAGTAAGTTAGCAAAGTGTCAGGGAAGAAAAATGTGGTTACACGGCGACGCGAGCAACGCAATCAGGTTAGTAGAGCGCGGGCAGGGCTAAGGCCAATGCATAATTGCATCGGGGGGCGGTAGAAGGGAGGCTGAGCGCGTGGGGAAAAAGCAAGTCTCCATCTCCATCTATCTCTTAGCCACGCCGGCTATACCGGGGCATGCACTCGCCCTGCCCACTTTTCCAGCGGCATGTCCCAACGGTCGGGGCTGCCTGAGCGTATAGTGGGTGGTAAGCGAGACGAGGGGAGTCTTGGGGGAGGCCGTTCTCCTTCAGCCTCTTTGGAATTCCGCAATATGCATACTTCTCGTGCGCGCATTCCGAGCGCACAATTCTACCCGAGCAAGAGAGAGAGAGAGAGAGAGAGAGAGAGAGAGAGAGAGAGAGAGAGGGAAAGCCGAGCGGAGATTCTAAATTTTCCCGCTGCCGAGGCTGTTGCTGCTCTTGCTCGCGCATCGCCTCGTCCTGTCGTCGTCCTCCTTCTAGCCCCTCTTTCTCTTTCTCCATCCCTCTCGCTCGCTCTCGCGATTCGAAGCGCGAGCCGGGAGATAAAGGCTCCTCTCGCTCTTTCTTCGGGCTCCGGGCCCCGCGAGAGACTGAAGAAGAAAGGCTTAAAATAAGCAGCGCAGCAGCTCGGGACTGAAGAGAGAAAGAGGAAAAGCGGAGCGACGACGCCACCTCGGGCCATGCCTAATGAGCTTCCTGCCGGGAGAGAGAGAGAGAGTCGAGGCCCCGGCGCTCCCTCTCGCGCATTCACGATTATTCAAATCCCGGGAGAGGGCCCCGCTTCGCGCTCCAACCTCTTCCCTTACCACCACCACCACCGCCACCACTGCAACCTCCCCGGCCCTCTCCGTGCCTGATAAAAAAAGGAGCAGCCGGCCGACTGCGCTCTTCCAGCAGAGTCACGCGAGGAGCTTCGCCCTCCTCCCGACAATCGGCCTCGCATTGTCTCGGTTGCCATAGCCCCGCTTCACTCCGCCAGCTCCATACTTCTTTTCTCCCCAAACTCCCTGCCACCCTTTTGGCCCTTCTCCTCTCTTTCTTCCAACATACCTAGCTCTTTTCCACCAGGGCATTACCGCGACTGTTTTAATAACCCCCTCTTATCCCCCTGCCCTTGCTACTCTGCAGTGCCGAGAAGCAGGAGCAGCTCTCCATCCGACAATTCAACTTTCCAGGCGAGACACTGACGACCGCGTCGGAAAACACTGCGACGCCAGCGCGTGGAGAAAAAAAAATCCGGCTCGGGACAGTGGGCGGAGGTCTGAGGGGAAGATGTGGAATGCGGCGTTGGAAAAACTCCCGCGACTCTTACCGCGCGTAATCTAGGCTCATCGTTATTCTCCTCCGCGAGCGCTTAGGAGGGGTGGCTTATCGTTTCGACAAAAATTACTGCTGCATCTCTCTCACTACTATCTCGGTATGTACGTTTACGTGTCTCTCCGTGTGGTAGATAAAATGGAACAGGCTTTCTGCCTTCCACCACCCTAATATTTCTCTCGTTTTTTCTTCTGGCATGTGCGTAAGCTTTAGATTCCTTTGAACGGCCTAGAGGACCAGGAGTCTGAATAATAAGAAGCTTTACTTACAGCGCGACGCAATATGGTTTTCAGAAGTAAATGGGCAAAATAAAAATCACGTTATCGCAACGTTGCGCTTTAACCGAACGAACTACCATCCCACGGATCGCGACGTTTACGATTTGAATTTCAGCCGAGTGCGGAGAAAGAGCGAATACGCGTCAAGATAGACGCGAGCAGGCCGCTGCTCCGGCACGCGCATCAAGCTTTCATCAAGTGCTCGAAAAACTCGTTTAACCGAATAAAATAGACGACCGCAGCTTGATGAAAGTACACCGAGGGACGCGGGGTGGGAATAAATAAAATTAAAAATAAAAATGATCGAGCGCACCAGTCGGGCGTGTGATGCAACAGTCAAAACAGCCTTTGTGCCCGGCGAGCCCTTAGCGCGAGCAATGTATTGGCGTACTCTCCTCCCACCACACACACACCCACACACACACCCACACACATGCCTGTAGCCTGTCTATAATGAGAATTTAATGAAAATACTTTGCCGCGCGCGCACGGGCAGTTTTGATGCCGGCAACGTCCCCCCCCCCTCTCGGCTACAGCTTCCTCCTATAAACCTAGCCAACAAACGAAATTGGACGCTCTCTCGAGGCATGAGCGATCAAAGCGAGCGAAACGAGCCGTATAAATTTGTTCGCGGCCCAAGCGTGATCGGGCAATAATTTCGGAAATCGGCCAAAAATGCAGCGGCAGCATGCAGCCAAGCCAGCAGCCATCGATCACTCGCCACTCCACGGACGCACTCGGTTATTCCTTCTGCATTCTGATCATTTGACCGACAACCTATCGCCTCTACCCTTTATGCTCTATACTTTGTTTCATTGTTTCTCTTACAACTTGTTTTTTTATGGCTATAACAATAATTGTATTTCTGTTCTTTTTTAGTATATGGAGGCTCGGAGGTGTGTAACCTTGATATGTTATTTTTTTCTGTTGAATAAATACGGTCCGTTGTTGACCGGGGGCGTGCGTCGTAATTCGTCGATCGTAATTTTAGATTGGATGTAATGAACGACAAAAAATAAAGGCTTTATTCCCTTTAATATGTCGAATTTATGTACGTTTCGTTCGTTGAATTCGCTTATGATTTTTGTTCGATTGTACGACCTCGAAAGATTTATTTGACCAAGTTTTTAATTTGCCGACGATTCGTCGAAACGTATGGCAGGAGCAATGAAAGCACATCGGCGATCAATCGGATAGAAATTTATATCGCGGATGGGGGGCCAAAAGTGCGTTAAATAATTTCGCGCGTTACACACGTCAATTTTCACTGAATTTCAATGCATTGTAAATATTTATATTTCGATTCAATTTTATAACTTCATTTTTGACGTTGCTATGTAGTACGCGCAGAGTACAAAGTAGTCGGTCGAATAAAAATTCGTTTAAAAAAATAATCGGTATTTTTCAAAAATTAATTACTCGTGAAAATGCTTTTAGAAACGGAGAAAATTTAAAAAACGCGAGAACATTATCCGCTCAGACTGCTCCTAATGAACGCTTTCATTATTTTCGTTTCATATTCCATTCGCAAGAAGTAAAAATGCATTCTAAAAACGGCGTATCGGTCGAAAATTAAACTTGCTGCGCCAGGATATTTGAAGCCGCAAAGGCCAAGCCGTTTAATAAAGCCGGTAGGGTTAATAAAGCAGCTTAAACAGCGTATCCATCTCGATTAGAGAACTCGAGCGGGTGAAACTACGCGGAACAACACCTACTACCCACGAGCGGCAGCTGGAGAGGGCGAGCGAACGAGCTGAAGTGAGATGTAGAGAGAAGGAGGGCGAGGGTGAGAAAAAGAGGGAGGTTAAATAAAAGGCCCAGAGGGCTTCGTGACTCTCGACGTGCCGGTCCACTTAATCCCCGCCCGAGCAACGCTCTCGACGCGTCTGGCTATATACGGCGAGCACGAGTCGTCGTCGTCATCGTCCTCCTCGTCGTTGCCCACTAGGCTTCCCCTTCTCGCCCAAGAGCCGATCGTCGAGAGCTCCCGAGGAAAGCGCGCGTAAACGAATAAAACGAGCGAAAGGAATATAAAACGAGCGGCTGAATGAAGAGCATTGAAAAAATAGAAGCGTGAAATAACGCCGAAAGAGAGAGAGAGAGAGAGAGAGAAAGAGAACGGCGCCGGGCGTGAAAAGAAGAAGTAAGAGAGTTGACGGTGTATATCTATAAGGGTGGGTGGCTTTATACGCTCACGCGAAAATCCGCGGTCCGTCGGCTGGGCGCGCTTACACGCCCGTACACTTTCTCTCGCCCTCTCTCTTGCAATCAGTAGGCGATGCCGTCTGTGTGTGTGTGTGTGTGCCGGCGGCACTCCATTCGTTCTCTCGGCGGTCGTAACATAAAGCGGATTTCGCCGCTAAGCAGATGGAAATGCAGCCGATGTGAATGCGCGGTAATGCCTCTTTCTAGCCCGTACGCACCCTCTACTCCCAAGCTCTACACCGAGCCATCCCGGCTCTATATGACGAATCCAAGCCTCTTGGAGCTCCGGAAAAGAGTGGCGTGAAAGAGGAGGGCTAGAGGGAGATACGGGCGGCGAGACATACGTGGAAAATGGAAGCGACGACGACGACGACCGGGGCGGACCACCAGAGCCGAGAGAGCTGCGCTGGATAAAAGGCAGTTCACCTATACGCCGACGACGAGTGCGGTGCACGCGCAAAATTCACGCCGAGCGTGCAGTCATCCCGACCCCCTCCCTCCGCCGCGCTCTATCCAGCTTTCCACTTTGTCCCCCTGTCTCCTCCCCCCCCACACACGCGATCCTCCTGCCATCGAGCTCGCAGCTCTCCTCGCTCTATACCGGCTCTTGCGCTTATTACAAGAGCCAGTCTTTCTACTGTCTCGCGAGTGTCATCGAGGTTACATGTCATCGCTATACGTCCGGCAAGTGCAACTGCAAATTTTAACGCAGCGGTATAAAAGTTCGAGTAGCCTTAACGAAAACGATACGTCTAATTCAGCTCGCTCTTGCTCCAATACACCGTGAACGTCTTTGTCCAACCATCCGTCTAAGCGACGACGTGACGAATGTCCTCATCGTTTAGTCCCTCGTTATTTTCATTTTTCAAGCGCGCGTACTCTCCTCCGCCGAGGGCGGAAAAGTTTTTATCATCTTAGTTTTTAATTAATGAAGTATGCATGAGCTCCCTCGCTCTCTATCTGCCTCTTTACCTCTCAACCTATAAGCACGTGTAGAGCGAGCGAGTACGCTGGGCCAAGTTTATTGCGGGGCGCAAGTTATTCATGAGACGAGTAAGTGGGTTAAAATCGTGCAAGAGTATAGGAAGGAGAGCCGAAGCTTGCGGGGGGGAGACTATCCGCGGTTAATGAATTTCGAGCAGCCGGCGCGTAGGGCGATTAAGCGGCTTAGCCCGCCGGAATCAGGCCGCAGAAAAACAATCGCCGCACGGAGTGTCCGATATATACGTATATATAAGTAGACGGAATCGAGGAGGCGAAAAAGAAGAAGATGCCACACACGCGACGGAGTGAGAGAGTGAGCCGGTCTAAGCCTCCTCCTTTTCCACGCCAGACGTCTCCCCTCAGCACACATATCGCTTCTTGGCGAGCTAGCAGCAGGGATGCTCTGGAAAATCCGTTGTGTCGGGGGTAATCTCCTGATTTAATGCTGCTGCAACAGCCTCCCCCACACCCTCTTCTCTCAATCTCTCACGCTCGCGCTGCAGCATCGGAATATCATCGAGATTCAGCGACGTCACGAGTATGTACGCCAAAATTCTTATGTAGCTTTTCTCGACAAACTCGTCTTTTTTTCCGTATTCTTAAAACATCTTCATACACGTTTAGATAATCGATTATTATGTCATCGATGAGCTACGTTACAGTTTTGTAATCGAATTAATGTTAAAATCAGGAAATGTTCTCACCAAGTCGCTGTCGACATTCACAGTTTTGAGCTACTAAAGAATTCATGAATTTCCAATGTTTCTCTGCGGAACGAGAGTTAAAAATAAAAATAAAGGAACAAGAAGAAACATCGATAAAATCAAATATTGATATCGTTTCGAATAATATCCGGCGTTTCTTTATTAAACCGGCCACAAGTAAAACGAAAAAAAAAATAAACGAAACAGAAAAAAAAGCAACGAGCAAAAAAGACAGTATAAATTAAAGAAACAGTCGACGATATAGACTTTTCGAAACCATAAAACCATCAGAACGAGGTAGGCAGTAGTAGCAGCAGCAGAAGCAGCGACGGTAGAAGTAGCAGGAGAGCACTTTAGCTTTGGAAAAAGTACCCGTAAGCGCCGCTCCGTGTGGCATCAAAGCGTTAACAGTGCAGCAACGCCGTCACACAGAGAGAGAGAGAGAGAGAGAGAGAGAGAGAGAGAGAGAGAGAGAGAGACCGAGAAAGAGACGAGTCCACGTAGACCTATATACACACACACTGTGTGTATGTGCATATATGCACGCGCGCTTGTGTGTGTGTGTGTAAGCCTCGCCTCCGGGGCTGACCGATTAAACCGTCGGAGTCCCTGTCGAGGTCCCTCCGTCTTTCCTGTTTTCTCTGCCGGGTTTCATCCTGGGGGCTCGAGAGAGAGAGAGAGAGGGAGAGAGGGCTCCAGGACGAGAGGAGCGTTCGTCTCTGCCGCTGGCTTTGCTTTACCCTTCCCCACGAAAGATACAGGGCTGCGTCTGCTTAGCCTAGCCCCTTCGTAATGAGTTTACCTCGCCGACAATGGGGTGGTACGGGGGGGAGAGGGTGAAGTGAGAGGTTAGGGTGAGAGTGTACCCAGCTACGAGAAATCCGGCAGACCTCCCCCCTTCTCTTGCGCACGTGGCTGAGCGCGTACAGCCTCAGACAAGGTCCTCTCTATCTAAGTCACTCGGCGGAGAGCTAACTCGAAAGCTACTACCAGACTCCCACTCAGTCACTCGCGAGAGAGCGAGCGAACGCTTTCTACCCTCCCCCTCCTCTGCTCTCTCTCTCTCACTCACTCCTGGTTATACACTTCGTCTTCCTCTCTATCCTTCTCGGCTGCTGCTGCTACTGCCGCTATCCCCTCTCTACGCGCGCTTTCTCTCGAAATGTAGCCTGTGTGCATGCTGGAAATGTATGTCTAGCGCGCGTGCAAGGGTTAGGTGTGGCAGCGCATTGATAAAGGACTCATTGTACTTTGGATGAATATTGGAAACTTTTGCACCGACCCCCTCCACCCTCCTCCGTCCCACTGCAAACTCCCCCCACCTTCAAACCGATCTCTCTCTCTCTCTCTCGTACTTCAGCATGGCTTCTCCTCGCTCCCTGTCTCTCTTTTGTGCGCACTTTCGCCTGGAATTTTGCTACTGAGTTAGTTGATTAATATTAGCGCAATGTCGCCAAAATTCGGTATTACGAAATTTTAATGAGAAACATAAAACGAGGATTACTATTATCAATATTATTATTATTCATATTGAACCGTACAGATCCATGTGAATTTGAATTATTTCAAGCGCTTAATTAAGTCCGTCGCATTCCAAACATTTTTCCGCTAATGAACTGACTGGAAAAATTCTAGATAACTTATGAACTAAATAATCTAAATCCAATTCCCTTACGTATTCGTGGAATTACTCCGGCGAGTCAATTTTAAAGCATACCAGGCTATTAATCAAACTGTCACCGCTGCCGCTGTTTCCGAATGTTTATGTATTAATTAGTATACTTTATTGTGGTCGATATATTTTGCCGGAATTCAAAGAGCAGATTAATGTCGTAACGTTAGCTAACGAATTTCGAAACGTCAAATTTTCATCGCTTACGTAGCCGCCCATTTCCCGTGCCACGTCAATAAGCGACATGAAAATCCCGCGCTAAAATCAAAGTTGCTTCGAAATTCGTCGAATTAACCCGCATCCCATTAAATCCGGATCGCCCTACAAAAGCGAGCAAATCCAGAGACCGTTTGAAAATAAGATGCGCCGTCGAGTGTGTGTGTGCGCGCGCACGCGCCGGTGTGTGTGCAGTTAGCGGGGACGTAGGTGGCAAGCCTCTCATCCGAGCGTTCAGCCGAGTTTCCCGCGCAACTTATTACAGCGTCGTTCCGCGAGAGTCCCCCTTCCCTCCTCTTCGGTCCCAGAGCGAGCGACTAAATTATTCATGAGCATCTCGGAAGAAGAGCGAAGGGGGGGTGGGGGAGGGGTGCCCACCTCGACGCGGCGTCATGCGCCCCGTATCGCGACTAGGCGGCGGCAATTCGCGGCCAAAGTCTGCAGGACGCAGGGCGGGGGGGGGGGGGGTTACGGGGTGGAAGCGATAGGCTGCTTGCGCGGGGCCGCGCATCCGAATCAACAAGCCGCGCGTGCTCCCACACTCGGGCCCGCAGCAATAGCAGTAGCAGTAACAGCAGTCGTCGCAAGTGAGAAAGCAAGAGGTAGGGTGAGGCGAGGGGGTAAGGCTGGAGAAAGAGAAAGAGCAAAAGCGAGAGGGAGAGTCGCGCGGCTGGAAGCGAGCGGCGCAATCAGCGGCGCACGCTAGGCTGACTTTGGCTCCGCATGAATTCGGAGAAGGAGGATGGGCCGCGCGAACTTTGTCGGGCGCTCTCTCTCTCTGCACCCCCCGCTACCTACGGCTGCTACTGTGAGTTTCACGTCCGGACTGGGGGCTGCTGCAGTGTTGAACGCCGGCCGAGACCTCCGGAGTCCTACACACGCGCGGCGGCGCGCCAATGCGGACCGGAGGATCTTTATAAGTGGAGCAGAGCCGCAGCCACAGTCGGGATGAGAGAGAGAAAGCGAGTGCTAGACCGAGAGAGAGAGAGAGAGCCCCGTACCACCGAGCCATTCAGCCTGCGAGCCCTGCCACCGCACACCCTCCTTCCTACTTGACCGCAAGTGGAACAACCGAGAGAGGGAGAGCGTACAACTCGCGGAGTTAAGGCCTGTTCTATCACGGACTGTTGAGCTTTTGGATTATTTTATTCGAGAGTTAAGGCGGGGGAGGGGGGGAGCAGCGACACGGCACACGCCAAGCGGCGCCAGAATGGAAAATCAATTGCTCGGATTATCCGAGAAGGGGGGGGGATTATACTTTAGTTTATTTAATATCTTGCGCGTGATATCGATATATATGTATACCGGACTTTAACTGCCCTTCCTCTATATACTTTCTCCGGAATTGCTCGACGTTGGAAGTATTGATAACTTATGTTGCCTCTTTATGTGTACGGGCTCTGGATTCCAGTGGAAGTTACTACGTTAAACTGCAGATTATCTCTTTTACATGTAGATCACGTCGTTCAAGAGTTACGACTTCTTTTCGTATTTGCCGTTAGATTACAAGCGATAAACAATCGATGTAATTGTTTCGATATCGGAGAAAAATAAAGGAAATTCGCAAGCTCACACCGCGACATTAGCAGCGAAATTTCCGTGGAAACGCGGCAACAAAAGAAAAGAAGAAGGGGCAGACGTCTTAGCGGTGGTCTCGCTTTTTGCGGAAAGCAAGAAACAAGCCCATCCTACAAAGGGGGAGAGGGGGAGGAGCCTCAAGCTGCCAGTAGTGGCTCGGCGTGTGTTTCGCATTTACGAAACTTTGGCAGCATATGGAAACTACTGTTCGGCCGAACTTCGCTGGGGGATTTTACGTATGCGGCTAGGTGTGGCTGGCGCACGCATACAGAAGCTGCGATATTCACACACAGTCCTCCTCTCCATTTCACTCTCGACAAAAGTGCCGGGCGGCTTTGATACTTGTTTAACTTCGGCACTATTTTAAAAGGAGCAAAATAAAGGGAGAAGGGGGCCGTTCTTTCTTCCGTAACGGGGAGGTGGGGCGAGTTTGAGAGCATCCCGGCAAGTTTTGCACGCGCGTTCGCCAGATAAATATGAATGAAACGGCTATTGGCCTCTACCCTCCCCGCCGAAACTGCGTGTGTAAATGAGAGCGAGAGGGAGAACGGACGCGGACTTAAAAATGTGGTCAGTAGTAAAGGTCGACGTTTGGTCAGACGCCGGGATTATTACGAGCTGAGGGGGGGGGGAGGGGAGTGGCG
>JAPYYQ010001820.1:0-27249 GCA_030522585.1 Anagyrus pseudococci
CCCCCCGGCTGATTGCCCCCCTCGGCTTCGCCTCGGGGGGCAACCCCTCAGCCGGGAGGGGATTTCGACTTTCGTCCCTTGATATGTAATGTACTATTTATGATAGAGAACGATTAAATTTACAAGTTCATCGCTTCTATCCAATCAGGCATCTTAATCTATATTTATGAGTACGACGAGAAAGACGTCCTACCAATTATCCTAAAAAGCCTCCCACACAATACACACCTACACACGAAACAAGAGTGCATGCATACATAGACATACGGAGTACGAAAAAAAAGCAGCATTTCCGGGTCGAGCCCTTGGCAGGCGGTTATCGCCGCTGGCCGTAGACTTGATTTCGAGCCGTCGAGCGCGAGTGGTATATCGATCGTATAGCGAGTAGGCAGTGGGGCCGACAAAAGGAGGCTAGCGCGCGGTCACGCGGGGGGGGGGGGCCTACAACACTCTCGGAGAGAGGGATGAAGGAAGGAAGGCGTCGGGGCCGATTTCCGCGATCACTCGGCGCTTGTCGCGTGTGCGCCTCGCCGAATTTCCATACGAACTGTATGTAAGCCACTCTCGGGGGGGCCAACGCTCGGGACACACGCGACGCTTCTCTCTCTCGGTGTCAAAGATCGCATTAGCCGCGGCTCGGGACAGAGAGCGAGGGTATATATCGATTCGTCGCGCTAATGAAGTTATCATACTTTGCGAAAATCCCTTGGTTTATCCGGCGATTATGAACTGGTTGGATAACGAGCTCTGGCCCGCATGCCGACTGCACCGAGATAACGAGAGCCGAGAGAATAGAGAACCGCGCTGCAGCGCTTCGTTCGCGTGATGTCGGTGTTGCGCGCGGGCCTTTGATTTATGGAGCTCGCGGTGAGAACGATTTATACGGAGATTCAAACTGGGGGGAGGGAGAGGTCGGCTTTTCTTTTGCCTCTCCTTTCTTTTCGCTCTCTTGGTTATGTAGGTTATTTCGCGTAGATCTGCGCCTTTTCCTTCCACGCAAATTGCCCTGTGTCGCGTATTGATTCGGATGAATATAAAAGAGCTTGACAGATATGTAAATACGGTCTTCTTTACTCCCCCCGAAGAGGTCGAGCCGTGGGATGTTTTTATTATTTATTACATTGGCGTCGTTTCTTCGTCGCTGAATGGAAATAATGAGCGTCGGGAATAAGTTGTGTGCGGAAACAATGCCACTATTTGTTTATTTTTAGAAAATGTTTTATGCATCGTTACGAAAGGTTATTACCAGGTAGATTAGGAATTATTTTCTTACTTTTGAGAAAACGCGTAATTGATAATTAAACTTTGCCGAGAGAGGCATGCAGCCTATCTTGTATACAGCTCGAGCAATAGCAAAGTTATTACCGAGTGAAAATAAGTTTTGCTTTCAAGACAGCTCTCGTCATTGCATTACGTACGGTCTCATCTATAGAATGCGAAAAGAGAGTCGAGGACAAAGATGTGAAGTAGACTCAAAACATTACATTACGTTCACTTTATTATCCCTTGTTATTCGTAATTGCACTCGTTTCAGATGGACTTTTACGTAAAATTTTACAGTCGCTATTACGCCTATGAATTATTCCCGAGTGTAAACGCAGTCTAATTAAAAATTACAAACATCCGCGCATAAGCTGCATAATTAAAATGTTTATCGTTAAACATCTAATTTATTTAAAACTTTCTAACTGAAATTACAATAGAAAATAATTGCTTCCCATTACTGGGAAATTAGGAAAAAGAAAAAAATAATTTCCAATAAAAAAAAACACGACGATTCAAATTATATTTCCTAGTCTTTGCTTTCACGCTCTAACTCAATTTCTCCAGTACATATTTACACATCAATGACCTCCCCAGTTCATGCTTCCTTAAACGTCAAAGAGAAACCCAGCCTTCATCGTTAATTAGTTTTATTTATAAAGAATGCCGTCGGTGTTAAAATATGACCATCAACACCCATCATACGCACGCTTTAAAACGACAAGTTATTTCCTTGGACGTCGCTAGATTATATCGCGATCAACGTAACGTACTTGAATATTAAAAAAAAATTAATATTAAATTTCAAAATATTTTACGTATTGCAAGATAGTCTTTACGATAAAAAAAAAAGGAAAAAATTATGAAGATAGGCCTTTTAAGCAACAGTTTCGCGCGATCTCACGTCAGCGAAATTCAAAAGTAGCAAATTTTTCTCAGACGTAACCAAAGTAACTGACATATCGCACACACACACTCGACTCGTCCACCTTGAACCTTCAAGCTCTGCTCTTACGAGCAAACCGTGGATCGAGCAAAAAAAAAAAAATTGCACGACCTTCACCGTCAGCCCTTTAACGCTCCAATGTCTGCAGCTCTCTTTCTCCCCCCGGCAGACTTATACCGTCGAACGTTTCAATGAGAGGATCGATGAAAACGCGAGTTCGTAGTACCGGACTGATACCTTGTCGCGACCTCGTCTTAAAGGGCTTCGTGAACTCCGATTTGCTACGATACGAATACCCGAATTTTGAGGATTTTTTTATATAGTGTCTGCTCTGATGCTACAATCGCGTGCGATATCATGATTCTCGATAATGTTTGATCGCGAGTCGTAGAAATTGAGTTTGTGAATTATGACGCTATGAGGGGGGATACGTTTTACGCTTCTTTTTGTCAGATTATTTGTGTATTCTACGTCGGTGCGGTGTAAGTTATTGGAAAATTGAATTCCGACACCGGCATATAGCTTACAGCGTATTTTTCGAGGATAAAAAGTTAATATTATTATTGCAATCAATCCGTATTGAAAAGGAAAACTTTGAGATTTCCTTTCGATTCTTAAAGCAAGTCACGTATATTTAAGATAATCCGCGCGCTTGATAAGTCTTAATTGAAATACGCCGCGCGCCAATCGCAGAATTTATTGGAAAGATTAGAGTCAGCAATGAATTAAATTTAAAAGCCTACGTAGCCCGAGAGTAAGAGGAAAAAATAGAACTCGGCGAAATTCGATTACCTCCTTTTCTCCCGGCCACGCCTATCTCTATTCCCCCTCACGCAACTTGCGCGATAATATCGAAAAGTCAAATTTCTCCCGCGTATCAATCAAGTCCAACTTTGATTAAAAATTAATCTTTTTTTTTCTCTTCCACAGCGTCCCGTCTACTGAGGCGAAAAATACCATGCACCGGCCATTTAATGACCCCCCGCCGCCTGTGGCTACAAAAAGTTCCGACGCAAGTAAGTTCCTGTAACTCTTTTTAATTCGCCGGGCGCGCATTGTAAGCGACTTTACATACCTCTCTTGGCTCCAAGACTTGCTCGAGACTCTTTGATTATTAGTTTGAAAAGTTCCAGAAATTCCACTCGTTGTAGGAGCAGCGGACACCCCGAGTTAAATCGAGACCGAAGTTAAATCAAAAAACTTTTTGATTGACGCCTCGATAACAGCGCGCATTATTTCGTGTATATAAAAGCCAAGTCATTCTCTTTCCTCTCGTGTACAGCTGCGTTATAGCATGAGGTTGATGCGGGAAAGGAAGATGCTGGAAGAAAAGCATAATTAAGGCCTCGCGCACCAGCAGCCTCCCGGGAAATGCGATCCATACCCGAGCGTCTCTCTCTCTCTCTCTCTCTCTCTCTCTCTCGGCTAAATACAAAATAAATGCTCATTTCTGTCTCGTTAAGCCGTCGTCAGGGGCTTAGCTAAGCAGTAAGATGAATCCCAGGCTGCGATTTCTCTACAGCGCTCCCCGGCTTTGCAAGGAGAACAACTGCCGCGCGGTAACAAGGGACTTTAACGGCTGTATTGCTTGGCAAATCATTTCAGTCGGCTCCTATCGTCAGACTCTCCCGCGTGACCCTCGAGGTCGACCCGAGATTTCGATAAACAAGCTGCAATAGCATATAGCAGTGCACGTGTACACGCGAATTCTGCCGGCCCTCTTTTTTCAACTTGGCCCGCGAATTTTTTCGTTATTAAATCTCGATCGATCACGCTGTTATTAATTGCCGCTCGCGACCTCGCTGCGGAGGAGGGGGTGGGAATGACATTTTTCGTCGACGAGCCGGGAATATCGATTTATCAATGAAATACTTGGGAGGGAAATTGAGGTGACGACTCGGCTGAAATTGTACACCGGATTATTCTATAATTTAAGATTTTCGCTGTCTTTATTACGATTTTGGGAATTTACTCGAGTGTCTTAGTACAAAAATGCTAAGCTCGAACTTCACTCTGGGGAATCGCTTGGAGATCTTGGAGGAAACGCCGCGCAGCTGGCGTCAAATTTTTATTTTCCCGGGAATACTAAAAAAGAAACTAATTTGTTTTCAAGAGCGAACGAGAAAGAGGGATAGGAGAGGGCGGCGAAGCAAAAGTGAACTGGAGCGAAAAGTTTTTAAGCGCAAAGTGCGGGGGATAACTGTTTTCATGACTATGCATGAAAAGTTGAATTAATATTCGGTTGAGCGAAAGGACGAATCGGAGCTTCGCAAAGCCGATAAGGCTCTCAAACTCGTCGAATCCGCTAAAAAAGGACCTTTCGCAAAAAGGAAAAAGCCCTCCAGGATGCCTCGAGTCTCGTACAAGTACGCGACACGTGTCAATAGCGAGCGAATGGTGGTATATGGAGGCACGCGCTCTCTCTTGGTGTACTTAATCACGTTAACCAAGGGTGCGCGCAGGCTGCGGCATCCGAGGCGCGGCGGCGTAATTAAGGCCGGCCGCGCAGGCTCTCGGACGCATATATCGGTCATGCGCTGCTGAATCCCTCGGATGGGCCTCCCCCCGGGCTTATTAATCGAATCATACCGGGCCACGCGTCACTGCGCTCCTCGCGTTGATAAACCGCCCGCGCGAAAATTACTCCCGTGCAGGTGCACAACGAGCGACCTCTCTCTCTCTCTCTCTTGATCGATGAACAACAGCTTAAGAATCGAGCTCGCTTAAGCAAACAAGCCGTTGATTATTGCGACTACCGAAGGCTAAAGTGTTTAGCTGCTGTGTGTTTGCGGAGAACTTTGGCAATGCTGCGGATATGACAGAGATCGATTGGACGTAGTTTACTGGGGAGTGGCAAAATTCGCACCTCCAAGTTGATAATAAAAATAAAACACCCACGCGTGTTCGAAATCTACATTTTTTATCATACAAACTTCGGGATTTAAAGCTAACGATTTTACCTTCAACAATAGACGCACGCGCGAAGAGAGTAAACGTGTGCGAACTCGTTAAAAATTCTTCGCTATACAGACTTCAAACTGCCCCTACGCGCTCCCGAGGGCCTCGTTATATTTCGTTTACTCTTTCCCACCCGCATACCAGAGCAACAACGAGACAATAGCGGGAAAATGCTCAGCCAGCAGTCGACTGAATACGAAATAGCCCGGGAATCCCCAGGAGGTGCCGCGTTATCGCCTCGTAGCCCAATAGACAGTCCAGATCTATCGGACGGAGAAGAACAGCGAACGGGGGTGAGGAAGGCAGCGAATGGTAGAACAGCTCATAAATCTCGAAAACGAACGCGACAATTGCATATATAACCGGGGGTCGTTGGTGGAACGATATGACGCCCGGGGCGGCGAGCTTGTACTCGTCGAGACTACTCCGCACCTCTTGTTCTTATTCCGCGCGTAAATCCGCGGCAGACAAACGCGCGAGCCGCATATTTCCAGAGTAGGTGCACTCTTGTAGATTACACAGCGAGCGATGTCGGAGGGGTGTGGGGGGATGGATGGAGAGGAGTTTATCGTCGGCTGGCAGGGCCTTCTTCGTACACAGAGAGAGCGGCTGACACATGTGCGTCGAAGCATCGATCCGCAGCTCTATTGGGACCCTCCCCACTGGGAGGGGAGAAGAGGGTGCAAATTTCTCGCGGGCTAGCAATTGGCACGGTTTGCTCTCGCATAATGAGATGACATGGCCTCATCGACGAATCTGCTCTGCTATATAGAGCAACGAACGAGAGCCCGAAGATGCGTGAGTACACCCCCCCCCCCGCCCTCGTCGACTCCTGCAGCTGGCACTGCTGCTTTCGGGAAAGTGTGTCAAAAGGTTACTGGAGTGCGCTCCAATGGGCGGCAGGAGATAGAGTGGCCGAAAATCGAAGACTGCCAAACGAGCTTTTAAGTCGACGGCTAACGCTGACTTCTTATTATTCGTCTTCTTTTTTTTCTTGTTCATGGGATTTCTCAAGTTGTTTTTTTTCTCAAATAACATATACGGTTTCGTGATTTTCGTCCTGGCCGGCCGCCCTAGAGCTGGCAAAAGTTTTTATCGAAGAACTAGCGTAATGGTGATTAATAGGAGTTATGGAAACTGAGAACTAATAAGCATTAGCCGGCGTAATGTACGACGGAAAGTTTTTATCGAGCTTCCGTTTTATTGCCTTACTTTTCGCTATCGGAACCTTTATAAATTCATTAGCTCATTAACAATTCTCTCTTTTAAAAACGCTCGACTTTTTCAAAATTCTTAAATGCGACTCTCGAATTTTTCTTATGCAATTCAAATATTCACATGACACTGCAAGCTCGAGACTAACATAGTCATTGCCGACAGATTTTATCCAACCGATATCTTCCAAGCGTTATTTTACACGCGATATAATATTCTATTACCGATTGGTCGACGTTCAAATGGAATGTATTTGCGCTCGATCAGGTAGCGTATTCTCGAGCTCCTTCTCAGCTCGGTATATAGACTGCTGCCGCGCACACAGACACTACGCGTAACCACGCACTTCAACCTCGAACTTTAACCAAACGAGCATTCCGACGGTCTGTCGCTTTCGAGTACACTTGCCGGCATTGAATCTCGCGCTAAACGCTCGCTGCTTTTAGCTAAGCAAATGTTTAGGGATAGCGCTAATAACGGATGAATACATTGTTGTTGTATTCGAGGATTTTTAAAGATTAACATTGCAAGTAAATTAGTCTACCTTGCCAGCTTGTCATTTTCATGATCACGTAATCTGATTCGTTGGAAAAATAATATAACGTAAGGTAAAAGAGGAAAAGCTTAGGATAAGACGAGTTAAAGGTGCAAATAAATTCTGCTGATTGCGAGAAGGTATAAGGCTGTTAATTTTCAAGTCTGCTTATTAGGCTTTTCTCGAATGGGTGAATTTATGCAGTTAATGTTAAAAATCCAATTTAAATATCATTTCAGTATTTAAACAGGATTTCCTTATCTAACTACTGGTAATAAAATAATGAGGATTTTCTTGAATAAGTATAGAATTCTCGTTTGTGAATGAATCAACTAAGAGAAGGTAGAAAATATTCGTTCTCCTTAACATATTTTTCAAAACTAAAAATTATAATAAATAATTTTTAAGATGTCAAACGCAAAGCTTTTTTTAAAGAAAATTTAAAAATTTCTTTTACAAACTTGCTATTGTATTAAGGCTTCATAGAAATCTTCCAGCAAAATACTGGCGCATTCAAGACTCTAGCTACGCCGCAAACAAAAGCAACGTTATAAGCCCCAACAGAGCTTTGTAACTAAATATTATTTGAATAAACCGGAGTTCCATTGAAAGGCTTTGGTCGAGAAACAAGAGCTGATTGTATTGTCAAGAGAAATTTCCAAGCCAAAGCAAAAATTTACACGACTGCTCGAATAAGCAATGTCCGCACGATTCGTTTTTTTCTCTCTAAAGCTCACCTCAGCCGCGAGCTTTAATTTGCGCCTAGCCAAGCGCGTTATTCCCAACTAACGGCTAAACAATACGCACAGGAGGCATAGAAAGCAAAAAGGAAGGAAGAACTGCAGCCAATGAGCAGTGAAACTGCATCGAAATCGAAGGGAAAAAAGTCACACACAGGCAACGCCGAGTGTAACCAGTCATCTGGAAGATCTCCAGGGCGTAGTTGGCGGAGAATGGCAGTTTGCGAGGGAGCAGCGCAAAGAGATTGTATTTGGCAGAACATTCGGTGCGATAACCTCTTTTTTTCGGCCCTGAATTATAGTGATTCCATCGAAATCGACGCTCGATAGTACATTGCCGACGGAAATGACGGCTCGTTTATCTTGCCGAACGTACGCGTAGGCGGTGGGAGGCTCGAGGAAAACTTGTGTCTCGATTGCTTTATTCTTCTTATTTCACCTCTGGCTTCTTTCTTTTTAATGTGCCGAGTTTTAACGGACGGTTTATTTGCATGAATGGCTTGGGGTAGTTTATTTTCCTCGTTGTCTCGAGGTAAACAGACGTATAACCCTTAAGAAGTAGAGACCTTTATTTCTTAAATTTTATAAAGAAAAGGCGTAACAGTAAATTTTGAGGTGAAAAAACAAATGAGAAAGGCTAATCGATTCTAAATTGTTCAAGGACATTAACGCGAAACACTTGCTTCCAATAACTCGTTCGATTTTATCAATTTCGTTACATTTCTTTTAATAAATGCACCAATAACGAATTTCGATCTCGACAAAAAAGAAGAAAAAAGAAACACCAGGCTAAATCACTAACGATGACGAGAGAGAATAAAAAAGAGGGACCTTCGGCATTGAACGTAGAGCAATTCGCACAATACCCGAAGCCTGCTGCCTCGGCAAAGAGAAAGAGCGCAAAAACAAAACGGCGAACGATTTACGATAGCCCGAGCAGGGAAAAAGTGCCCGTAAAATAGCAGCAGCACGGCAGCGAACGATAGAAGATCGAGCGGTCCAGTGGGGAGAGTAAGGGGAAACACGAGCGAACGAAGATACGCAACGAAAAAAAGAAAACAGCAACAACAACGTAGCCACCTAAGAAAAGAGCAGCACGTGCTATCTATCGACGATCACGACGCAAGCAATGTTTTAACCCTTCTATACAAGTCGGCGGGGCAGCCTAATTTTCGCCCGTAGGCGATCGCGACGTGTACCTATAGTTCGGCTGCAGCGTATAGTATTCCAGTAGTAGAGCCCGACGACTAGGTCAGACGTGTCGTCGGGCTTATAATGCAACGCCTGGAGGGTGGCGGGTATAGTTGGCGCATCTAGTCCGGGCGCCCTCACGTGCCCCAGCAGCAGCAGCAGCAGCGGCGCCCATTTGGAAGATCGCCAGGGGCTGTACCCCCACTCCTGCCTCCCCTCCCCCACCCCTCTACGTCCACTGCGTTGTATTCGTTCCCGCTCCTGGAATCTCTCGCTCCGCAGCTGCTGTATCGAGCTGCGAAACTATACCCGCGGCCACGAAGAAGGACGACACTCCAAGGAGTGGAGACGATTTTTTTTCTTTTCGTTCTCATTTGGAATGGAGGAGAGATGGAAAGGTTATATTCTATTTTTAGAAATAAGTAGCATTCTCTTTGGCATTAGTTTCGTTTTCTATTCTTGTTGTCGGTTGATTATATGCAAAGCGAAGAAATGACTCGGGTGAGGGATGCTAGTGTGGCTTCGCTTGCTTCTTGCAAATGAACTTTGAGCTTCATTCGTTTTTCACGAGCGAGAGAGAGAGAGAGAGAGTAGAGTGACGCGTGAGAAGCGCGAGAGTCTCTCTCCTTTTAATTTCCGGACTGCGGCCTATCTTTAACCTTTTCCCTCAGCCTACAGGGGGTGAAAAGTACAGGGACATTAGCGCGTCTCTTTCATTTGACTCGACGGCGAAAAACGAGTCTGCGTAAAAAAAGCTTAATTAACCGCGTAGAACAAAAGAAAAAAAGATAGCCAAATTCCCACGCGTTTGCTTAATTTATAATTCCATTCGTTATCAGCCCCAACAGTCGGCAGCCGCCAATCTGTCTGCCTTAAATACCCGTCCACGTAATTATCCGCTGCTGCGCCCCAATTTAATCAGAAGACACGCTCGCGCACATAAGCACACAAATCGAGCGCGAGCGGGCAAGTTCAAACTAATAATCAAACAGCGACAAGCGCCCCCATAAATCTGTCCCCTCCCCCCCGTAAAGCTAAAAGTTCGGCTTGCGAGTCCATTTTGGAATTAAGCGCCGTGCGCGCGCGCGTGTCGAGCGAATTCGTAAAGTCCCTAATTAACGGAGCGCCTTGCGAGAGGAACTTTTAATCGCTCATTCCCCCGCAGTACCTCTAAAGCGTGTCGGCGCATTTTCGCAGGAATGCGACGTCGTGATGATGTTTCCGAGCGGAAGCAACGACGAGATACTAATGTGGCTCTTGGGACGCCTGCGCGCCGGCAGCCCGAGCTTGGTCGTCCACGTCAGGCATCACGCCTCGTCAGATAGTTACGGATTCTATTTGACGGCTCCGTTTCCAATGTGAGTATACTCCTTCCCCCAATCGCACACATGACTCTCGCTACATAAAAAGGGATTAATCGACGATAAAATAACGCTTGTTCAGCCTGCTCAAGGCAGCCGAGGAGGTGCATCTTCCGAAGCGCCTGCGTCAAGAGTACGGCGGTGGACTGAAGGAGTTCGTCGGCTCGGAAGCCACGTGCTTCGAGGGCAGCGACGACGAGAGCCTATTCTTCACGACGCAGGAGCGACAGTCCCTGGTTCTCCATCTGCTGCACACTCTGCGCGCCGGGCCGCACGATAGCCTCCCGGGGCTGAAACTCGTCGACGGCCAGGCGATTATCCCGAAATGCCTTTCCTCGGGTGTCATCTCCCAGGTAAGTCGCTGATCATTGGATTACGTCGTTAATGCGCCCAAGTTAACAAAGAAAGGGTATCAGGGGGCGGTGGATCAATTTGTTCGGGTTAATTGTTGTTCTTCTTCGCTCTCGTAGGGAGGAGAGAGTAAGTACAGGGACTTGGGTTTGAACTAAGGATTTTAATAGTGTTTTAGCTGTCGATACGTCCATTCGACGTCAAAACTTCAATTAAAACTTTTATCGGCTCCTGCGACAAAGGCTTTTAATGCTTCTAAAGTGATTCAACGTTAATCGAGATTTCTATAACGGTGTTATTCATTACGCTGGATTACGGATTCTTTAAATTTCCTCTTGCTCGGCATACGCGCGCGCGCCACCTCTTCTGTTTTCTAAATATTCTACTTACATAATTTAGATTAAATTACGATTAACGCTCGTATTATGCGAAATATATTCATACGTTAGTGCATTGAAATTGATGCATCCATAAATTACGCTCGCCCTGCTGTTGAGCAAGATTTTCCAGGTATTTAGGCTAACCGTTTGTTGTTAATATTTAGATAACATTTCACAACGCGACATTTTGATTTTTCTTTTAAATATACGAATATTTGGTTCCTTATCGCCGTGGGACCGACTGAACGAGTAGAAACAAAAGAGATTCTTTGAAAGAGCCGCAAATCCTTGTAAGTCAAAAGAAGCAGTGAGTGTGAGATTAAAATAGAGAGAGAAAAAAAGAGAAACCCTGCGCGGTAATACACCTATAAATACGAGACTTTTTCTTTAATCATAAAAGCTTTTACTTAAGTTGTGCTTCCGTAAAAGGATCTTCCGAGATTATAATAGTCTGCATGAGTGAGATTTTTCTGGAAGTCTTTTGATAAAAGAAAGAAAGTGGGAAATATAAGAAGACGAGATTTCGGTAAAAAGAGGAAAAAAATATTAAAAACTTGAATTTCTTGAGGTTTAGAGATGACAGGTAAAATGGCAGTATTATATAAAAGCTATTCAACCTGTTGAAAAAAAAATATAAACAATTGTTGGTTCGCCTGCGTTACTTTAGGAAAAATAGACGTTAACGATCGAGAGCAGTTGCTCGACAAACGGACAAGGTATTATTTAATCTTTTGAATAATGAAACGGGAAATAATAAAGCTCGCTCGTTCAACGATGCATAATCGATAAGAGCCAAGGCTCAATAATAACTTCATCGTAAGCAATGGATATTAAGTGAAACATCGCACGAAATAAATCTTTCTACAAAACCAAAATCGTAATTTTAACATTTCTAAAGGAACTTTGGAAAAAAAACGAAATAACGTCATCGAGCGCGACCTTTCATTCGCAGGTGTTTCCGCTTCACGAGCTACCAGCCCTGGAAAAGCTGCAGCAAACATGGGTCCGGGCGTTTCTGAGTCCACAACCTCTAGACGACATCGCCAGGTACTTCGGCGTCAAGATCACAATGTACTTCGCGTGGCTGGGCCACTACACCACCGCCCTCATTGTTCCAGCTGCGGTGGGTGTCATATACTGGGTGAGTATACAACGCCGCGTGACCTTACCTGCCGCGTTAAGCCTAATGCCAAGATATTGTCCCTCTGGTCCACATTGTTAGACCGGTAATTTAAACGACGCGGACTCGGTCGTATTGCGCGTTGGATGATGATTATTCCTCGATATATACCTTTTTCTTCTTTTCAAATGTCGAAAGATAGCGCGCGAAACGCTCAAAGTTGTCGATATTTTCCAACGAGCCAAGCGCTCGGCTCGTAATCACACAAATAACCTATATACTGGCGTATCTCGTGCCGGCTACCCACGGAAAAATCAATAACCCAAGCTCGGTACAGCGTAAAAGCGGCCGCGCAAAACTATTTTACCGAGGCGCGCTCGTAAGAGTTAAAACGCTTCCAAGTCGAACACATTGTCGAGCGAGAAATATAAAAATGAAAGCATTAATTTACACCTCGTGTGTTTTTGTTTGCCATCGGCCACGGCCGATGAACGCAGGTCGGCATCATCGGTAGGAATCAGGCGGTGGAGGACGTGGCCTACGTGCTATTCTCGATTTTCAATGTGATATGGGCGACGGTTTACCTGGAAACGTGGAAGCGACGGGGCGCAGAGCTCGCCTATAGGTGGGGCACCCTCGATCAAAGGGACGATCTACTCGTCGAGCCAAGGCCGCTCTTTACGGTGAGCAACTGTAGTTTCAACGCCAGCGGGAAAACGGCCTGGAAAGTCATGGCCTGTCGATGCCCGACTGTTACTACTGAACACTCGGCCAGACGTTTTCTCAATATTCCTGAATTAATGGCTTTTACCAACGCGCTATAACAACGTTACTTTGAAATTCCTTGTTCCAGGGCACCTTGGAGATATCGCCAGTTACGGGCAGACTCGAGCCGACGTATCCGCGATGGAAGAGGAACGCCTTTCGCTATTTAGTCAGCGTGCCGATAGTCGCGATTTGTTTATTCCTCGTTTTTATAGTCATGTTCATAAGCTTCCAAATCCAGGTGAGAACATTTGCGTTTGACACGTAAAGCAATGGCTGTCGTCTAGACGCCGTGAAATTCTCTCGTGCGCCAATCGAAATCGCGTGTCTCGTGTCTGTTCGCATGAAAGGACTGGTGGGACGCGAGACTGGAGGCCGCCGGCTACGGCTTCTGGCTGAGCTACGTGCCGAAGGTGCTACTCGCCGTCGTAATAGCCCTCATGGACGAGGCTTACTTCAAAGTCGCCGTCTGGCTCAACGACATGGGTGAGTTCTTTTTTTCTCTTTTTTGTTTGTTACTCCTTTCTGATTTCTCTTTTTTTTCTCTATAATCTACCTCGCTCTTTAACGGCCTCTGCCTCATATCGCTCTGGCCTTCTGCCCGAGTATTGACCAACTTCTTAACGCGGAAATTTTCGTATTGACTCGCCCTCTTACAAAATGACTTCCCGATACTTCCCCTCTTCTCGGACTACTGCTCTGCTTTTATTATTCTCGATTCTCCAGCGGCACAATTTGCACAATCTGTTTCCTCAGATATTCCGTTTCTTCCTAACGACAGTTTCGTGTTTTCTTATCCACGCTATACAACATCTTTTATTTGTTGTTTATTTTAAGAATTTCACCAAGGCTATTCACTATGACTTTTGAATTTTATGACAGATATATATATATATACGTACATAAATATATATAAGTACAAGCTAAACTTGTATCTTCGTGCACGATCTAGTAAACTTTTGGTATTTATATCAGTATGTTCCTTCATTTTTCTCAATTGAATTTTTTCTTTCGTACGATTGAGAAAGATAAATTTTTATTGTATCTAATTTTGCAATAACCTTTGTTACGCACTTAGAATATTATCTCTTCGTTTTCATCAATTTAATAGCGCTGAAACGGGAGAACAAAGAAAAAATTTATCCTTCAATGTCACGAAAAATTAGAAATAACATGATTGTCAAGTAATTAGAAAACATTAAACAAAAAACGCCTAAAAAGTAGACCTAGAATCTATGGTTTTTTCGTCTGTTGGGCACAGAAAATTATCGTCTAGACACCGAGTACGAGAATCATCTGATCTACAAAGTGGCGCTGGTAATATAAAAATGACATTTTAAACGTTATGTGACTTGTCGCCGTTATTGTTTTTTTATCTGTTTTCCATATATAATTTTTGCTATTTTCTGTCATTTGCACTTAGTTGCGCAAGCTGAAACTCGGGATTGTCGAACCAACTCGCGCTCAAAACCTTATAGAAACTTTTCCAGTATAATAAATCCGCGATTCGAGCATGTGATTTATGCGATAAGTTTGAAATCTCGTTGGGATGGATTAAAAAAAAACAATCGTCGAATCTTAAAGCTTTCAATCTCCGTAATAATGACGAACTAACGGTAGGAGTATATTGCGTGGAAAAGGAGAGAATCGAGCTTGAGAATTTGAAGAAAGCTGAGACGGAAAAACGGCAACTTGTAGATGTGTACTCGAGAGCGAGGCTTACCCCGGGGCTATACACAGCAGCACTAAAGCTTTTTTCCTGTGCTCCCCCTCCCTACCCCGCCTCTCGCCCACCCGCTCAGCGTGTTTTGTTACGTGCAAGCAAATACGTCTTACGCAGTAGAATATCAGAGACTTCCAGACACTAAGGTCGTATATGCTTCGTGATCTGCATCTCGGTATATAAGTAAGTGCTGTTTTGGGTAGAAATAGCTTTGAGACTCTATGAATAAGTCAATATGGATATTTAGTTGAAATTCAAAACAATTTTTTTTGTTTAAATCAATAAAACGAGTATGTTTTTATCATCTCTATTATCTGCTGAGCGATTGTACATTAGCTATGCATGAGCAACATGTCTTGACAGTTTTTACGCAGAAAAAGCTGGGCTTGCTTTGGATGTTTGTTGTACGAGTCATTCAACTCGGCTCTCACAATGACCGACATTATCGGTTCGCCTTTAATGTGCTTCGTTATTGATTGCTTTCGAGGCTAAGCGAACCTTTAGCTCGAATTTTTCCAACTGTACCCTTTCGTTATTTACTTCTGATACCGAGAAATTTTGTAGCCTTTAAGTGCGATTGCCACATGCGTTGTATACGAGTTTACACGTTTGTTTTGGATTTTTGAAATGTAGTTTTGAAAGATTTGATAATTGTAATAAATTTTTTTTAATAAAATCAATGTCAAACATTAAAGTCAAACATTAAATTTTTCCATTGCAAATTGTTATATTTGCAGGTTTACCTTTTGTTTAGTCAATAATGTAGTACTTTTTGCTTAATGTTCAATGTACAGCAATCGACACAGCAATAACTGGATAAAATAATCAGCCGTGAATTACGTCGAATTTCAGTTTCAGTTCGTCAACTCCTTCCTGTCGTTGTTTTATATTGCATTTTACATTCAAGATCAAGAAAGACTTAAAGAGGTAAGCCGTAGATCTTTAAACCTTAAACAAAACAGTCATATTTCGCGGTCAAATTTCACCCTCGCACGATTAACCCATAACCCCGGTCATCTCGACAACATTCCCATCTGAACCTCGACTCGCGCAAATATCCAGAAAGTTTATCCAAAGCCTTCCGTGCGTTCGCAGCAATTGGCGGCTCTGCTGATAGCGCGCCAGGTGATCGGCAACCTGAAGGAGTCGGCCGTGCCGTACCTGATCGAGCAGCTGCGACTGGCGCGGCTGAGCTTCGAGATGTTCGGCGCACTGAGCCCGAGCGAGGCGCGTTCACCGCCAGGTGAAGAGCAGCAGCCGGCCACTGGTACCGAGGATCAGCCGGACGGCTCGATCGACGACGAGCGAGAGTCCAAGGGCAAACAGAGGATCGTCAGCCAAGCGGAACTGGAGAGCTCGCTCTACAGAGTAGGACACCCAACTAATTCTCTACTTAGTGACGTTGCTTTCAAGGTTTGGTCTAGATTTAGCCGATCTTTCATTTCGACTTCTTCTTTATTCTTATCACTTTTGATTGTTTGATCTCCCTTGTTCTTTTATTTAAAGAGGGGTTATCTTTTTTTTTCTTTACTTTCTTTGTTAGGTTGGTTTTTTTTTTTGTACGTATGACTGTCTCTGTGTGTTGGCCAAACTTGTGGTTTGCTCCAAGTTACGTAAGACGAGGATCTGGCAAAGTGCAATGCTGCGTAGACGCGATTCAATATTGACCTGTTTAAAACGGGACTGAAATGAAGCTGCTGAGAAATGAAATAATTTTTCCTTTGGAAATTGTGCAGAATTTGAAAATGACACTTTGCTTATCCTCGCTTTAAGCCACAAGATAGTCAAGAAGCAATGCTGGTTTGTCAATCACTATTTATCACAATGAAACAGCATGCATGATTTATGCCAACACATCTTCTTTAACGCTGCCAACACATTGTTTAACAAAAGAAAAACATTCGATCGGCCAAATCATCTTTTTTTTCGCGGTGGACTTCAAACGTGGTCGTATTCCTTTTTTTTTTATCGATCGCGATGATTGTTGTCTTGTGTTTTCATCGATCCTTTTTGCAGATTAAAATAATTTTTTTCCGTTTTACGCCGATTTCACCGACGAAGCACAGATACCACCAAGGAAGGTAATATCATGTTCATCCAATTTTACTGTACAGTGTATTTCTAATTAATGAAAATTAATAATAATAACAGTCTTGCAACGAATCGTAATGTTGAAAAGTAAATGAAAAGAGGTTTTTATTTTCCAAAATTCTACTAACACACTACTCAAAGCTTCTAACAAAGTAGTCGTTAAACATTAATCCCCATCCATTAACAAGCACAGTTATTTATCATTTTGCTTTCTGCCTAGATAACTTTATTTTACCAAGAAACACACACAACAGCACGAGATATCCGCACAAATAACCTTATGCACATGCCTGTCCTACGAGCAAAGCCGTAATTGAAAATCTTGACCATTCCTATTGGGAATTCCAAGCGGAATGTACGAATGCAAATGGAGAAAATAGAATCTCCAAAGCAGCCGGGCGAATCAGCATGCACGCGCGGCATGCGAGATACGCGCGCTGCCCGTCAAGATTTTCAATCGAACGGCCGAGCAAAGCGAGGACGCTCTCGGCTCTTACGCACCTTTTAGAGGAGAAAACGCTTGGATTTGCAGTACGACGGGGCCTTCTCGGAACACCTCGAGATGCTCTCCCAGCTCGGCTACGTCTGCCTCTTTTCATCGGCGTTCCCGCTGGCCGCGCTCTGTGCCCTCCTCGGCAACCTCCTCGAGCTGCGCGGCGATGCCTTTAAGCTGTGCTTCGTGCTGCAGAGGCCTTTCGGCCGACGCGTATCAAACATCGGAACGTGGCAGGTAGGGAATGTGCTTCGATTATATCAGCCGGAGGCTCAGTTATGTAAGCGTGGATTAAATTCTACGCCCGACCAAACTCGGATGTTTCTACTTGACAGTGCGCCAAGACTCGTTGTAATGAGCGGTGGAATTTTTGTTCTGTATTTGTTTTTTGGATGACAATTCGGGAATGCTGAGAAGGCTACTTTGTCATGATCGTTTGATTATTTAGTTTGAGAGGTAAAATGTTGTTTATTTGCCAAGTGCAAAATGAAAATTCGGAAGATAATAATTTTGATTTTATTTGAAAGGTGAACTATGAACGGTGTCAAAGTTCATTTTGAAAATGCAATTTAATTATTTTTTTTTTTTTTAGAAAATTTTTTTGAGAGATTGAAAGATATTTTAGAACTGAAGAGCAGAACTTATGATAGTGGAAATAATCGACTTATAAAGTTATACTATTTTAATTTCGCCTAGATAATCTGAACAGATTTTGATTGACCTACTTTTAAAGTTTCGAGGATAATCTTAAACATCGGTTCAAATTTTATATAGAGTACTGCAATTGTAGTGCAATCCTTTTAATGTAAAAGATTGCTGATTTTAAAAGTCACCCAACTAACCACAAATCTTTCTCCACATCCAATATGAATTGAAAAAAAATTTTAACCCACAGAATGCAATGGAGGCCATGGGCTTGGTAGCAATCCTAGTAAACTGCGCGCTGATCGGTCTCAGCGGTCAAGTGCAGCGTATGTTCCCGGAGATGTCAGCAACTCAAACTATCTTGCTGATCGTTGCGCTGGAGCACATAATGCTCGCTATTCGTTTTGTCATCATCTGCGCGATACCAGACATTCCAAGCTGGGTTGCTACCGAAATGGCCAAGGTCGAGTTTCTGCGTCGCGAGGCTGTCAGGCGACTATCCACAACGCCCTCGCCCTCAGAGCAACAGCCTACCACTGTTATAGGTATGACGTTCTGTTATCGTTTTGCCTATGTAATTCTGGTAGTTGGTTTTTTTTTAATTTCACGAACATTTTTGATCCTCTTTTGTATAGATCTTTCTTTTCTTATCGTGACCACACTTTTCATGTCGTCATTCTGTTGTAAAAATGTCTCTTTTTCTTTAACCACTTAAGTTTTTAGAAGTTGAAGATTATTACAAAACAATATTTTGACTCACAATATATTTAATATAATTTATTTTTCACTATAGTTGAGTAATTTTGATAACATTTTAGTATAGTTCTGTATAAGATTGCAGATCTTTTGATCTTTATGCAATACGAGCATGTATTTGTATCGAACTATTTACATTTTAACTACGAAAGTAATTTAATTGTTTTGTATAGAAATTGTAATCGTATAGTTTAAAAGTATTTTAGAATAATAATTTATTAGAAGTAAACATTCTAGTATTTTTTTTTCAAATATTATTCTTTTATTCTGTTTTTATCTAATTTTGAGGCATGAAATACTAGTATATTTATAAATAATTTTTAAACTATTATCTTTGGTACCAGAAATTAACAAAACGTAATTCCTAGGTAATAAGTTGACTATCAGATTTGTTTGTTACTTTTTCCTAAAAAAAATTCTATAAATTTTGAAGTTCACAAAATTAATATTTGTAAGCAAGATTCTGGGTTATCTATTTATCAAATCATAAACAACATTTTCTACTCGTACAAAATCATAAAACCCATCGACAGGTAAGTACACGTCACAATAATAAAACCAAAAAGAAGAAAATCTCCAATATCATCAACATCCCACTAAACGCATCCACACCTCAGTTTGTCCTCATAAACTCCAGCACCCATCGCCAATCACACCGTGAAATCCGAAAGAAAGCAAAAAGAAAAAAGAAAATCAAAAAAAGAAATGAAATCGAGAAGAAAAAAAAACCAATCCTGCCGTTAAAGCCCGCCGCCTTTCCGGCATCCCCTGTCTACTTTACTCTCGCTCGGGCACTCAGGAAGATTCGTGGTGAGTCCAGCAGACGGTGCGTCGGGCAGCGAAGAGGAGATGAAGCAGCTGCAGCAGCGCTGCGCCGAGGAGCTGGCGAACGCGCGCTCGAGCTACTACCGGAGCGCGAGCCGGCCCGCCACGCCGACGGTGCCCTCATCGAGCGCCCAAACCCCGAGCGTCCCGGGCACGCCGGCCGGAGCGGTCGGCCCGTCCGTCCCGAGGATCGGCGAGACGGTGGGCCCGAGCGGACCTCCCGAGACACCGGGCAGCACCGGCAGCCACAGCAGCGAGCTCAGCAGCCCCTTCCTCCTCGAGAGCGGCAGCTCGCGCGACGTCAGCGCCTTGCCCCGCGGCAGCATACCCGGCGGAGACAAGTGTGAGTACACCTGAACTCCTTTGCCCCCTCCCCCCCCTTTATTAAACGGTTCACGTTAACAGCTCGCCGCTCGAGGGATTGGTTATCGAGCGAGGTCGAGTCGTCCGGCAGCGGGGACTATAGTCACCATTTGACGATAGGTCCGCATGGCGGCATCGAGTGGATCAGGCGGCTCGGCCTCGAGAACGCCGGTCGCAAGTCCAGCGACTCCGAGATCAGCGGCGTTGGCAGCAACAGCGGCGACGAAATGACTCTGCACAGGTCCACCGACTGCATCGTCTCCAAGGACCTCGCGGCTTCCTCCGACAGCGATCTTCTTCGGTAAGTTGTCCCGTGATTTCCGTTGAAAGACTCTCCAGGTAATTAGTGTTCCCTTTGATTCTCAAAGACGAGACCGCTTGAATCTCTTCGTAGAATCTGAATTCCGAGCGCACAGGGCAAATATTTCTTTTTCATCAGCTTAAAGCGGACCTACGGCTATATACGCGCGCTCGGACGAAGCATTGAAAGCTCGAATCACGTTCTTCGCTCGAGTACTGTATTATTCAATACCCGAAGAACAGCGAGTGCCGCAGCAAGCTTGCTCGTTCGATTCGCCCATTCGCGTTGATCAGACTTAAGGGCCGAGTTTTCAAAGCCGCTGTCCTATCCTGCCAAAGGTATAGTTTACGAGACGAGCCTTGAGCCTCGTGTAAACTGCACTGGCATCTGAAGGGACTTTGGAATTTATCTCGTTTAATATTCCGAATCGCGTTGTAAACCTTATTTATACTGCATGAGCCGCGTGGGAAGCACAATTGAGCGTGGAATTTTCCAAATATGCTTGTACCCATGGTGCATTAACATCGCACGTAGAGCATAATTTATCGATAATCCGCGCAAAAGTGACTTTCTAAAGTAAAAATCGTGAATTTTTTACTTTTGAGGCACATTACGATAGCTTTAATTTCTCCTATAAACTTCAGATCAATTCCACCCTGGGCACCCTCGCCCCGTAATCAAAAGTTCCGAGCCTCGCCGGAGAAGGAGAGAGCGCGAGAAAAGGCCGACAAGCTGCAGCAGCAGCAACAGCAGCAGCAGTACCAGCAGCATCGGGAATCCATCCAGGAGCACCATCGAGAACGGCAATCGCATCACAGCGACAAGGAAAAGGACTCGAGCGTCGTTTCCGACTCGAGTCGCACGAGCCAGGAGGATGATAAATCGTCCAAAGAGGATCGCGAGGCTAAGAAGACGAGGGTGAAACAGAGCCTGATGAAGAGAGCGAGATCAGTTGCAATATTTTCTCTTAAACTCAAGGTGCGCGATAAAGACGTATTTATACTTTATCATTTTTTTACAAGCATATTTTCTTTATTCGAAAATTAAGCGAATTAAGGCATAAATCGAAATTCGTTTAGAATTATTAAATTTGAAGAATCTAACGTCGACCACTTTATTTTGTAATAGGAACGAAGGGCGAGGGAAGCGGAAGTGAAGGCGAAAGAGGCCGAACGGGAAGCCCGTTGGCAGCAGCCGCAGTCGTGCGTGGGCGGTGAGCTCTCCTGCATCCCCATAGAGAAGCTTATATCCGTGGACGACATCGCGGCCATGGAGATGCGCAGAATGAACCATTAGGCGATGCTGCTTCTTGTTTTTTTTTTACAATAATCTTTCGTTTACTCGGTAATTCACCGACGCTAAGTCTGGGCAGCAATGTGAATACATAACGTCGTCGTCGATGTGCGACGAATAACGGTTTCTTCGATTTACGAAGAGAGATTCTTCATTGTAAAAAGTCTCATAGAAATTCATTTTTTTTTGTATCCCAATGACTCTTGCAAGTGTGAGATAAAGTTTTATTTCGTCCGATGTAAAGAAAAAACGTGTATTATAATTAAGGATGAAACTTTTTATTGATTTGAAAAAATAAATAACAATTTACTCGATTATCCCTCTTTCTTTTTCAATCCGATACACGTAACCCCAAAGAATCTCCAAGCCAAACAAAAAAGCAAATAAAAATTTTCACAGAAAGTACAAATGCCAGTTTCTATAAGACTTTTTCGACTGAAAAGCTCTGTCGACGAAGCGGATAAGCGGAAACACCCGCGAGCCAAGAGGATTTGAGTGTTACGCAACGAAACCAAAAGAGAACAAATAAAAACCAAAAAAAAAAGGGAAGAATAATGAACGGTCGAGGGGGAAAAATGTCCAACAATAGTTTTCCGTTTTACTTTGCAAAAGAAAAAGAAAACAGAAAAAAATACCAGTCATAGAGTGTTCCACGTAACGGAGACAAAATGAGACAGTATTACGTAATTTACGGTTTGTCCTCAGAGCAGCAGGCTTCTTTGTAATTTGAATATAATTACAAAGCCCACGGGGGAATCGGATGGAATCGCGCTTTGCGGGCTGGATCGATATTCCGTTGCCCTGATTTTCGCGTTTACTTCGATTAATTTAACGCCGAGTGGCTTTCATAATATTACGTTAACCTGTATATAACCGACTATTTTCATCGCGTCATTCCATTTAAAATCGCAACGTTCTTTTTTTTAAAAAAAGGTTTTTCTTGTTTTTTTTATATATTTGCATTAACAAAGCAAAGATATACGCGAGAATAACGATTTTTAAAAGTATCGTAAATAATCTGTTCACGCACTTGATGATATTCTCGTTTTATTAAAACGGAGAAATCATTAAAATCATGTCAATTATATTTAATGCGGATATAACGGACGGGTTATTGTTTTTTTGATGTTGTTAACGGTGATACGAGATCAATGCAATAAATGGAGATAAAAAAAGTTAACGGCGAGGAACGAAAAGAGTTACAGGGAAGCCCGCGGCTTGGATAGACTTAGTCCATAGAATACCAGCCATCGATAAACAAAAAAAAGCAAATATGTAAATTTGTTAAAAGCTTTGTTTCTTTTGTAAAGCTCCTTTCGTAACTAAGTGGAACTATAATGAGACGAGAAAAGCAATGCAGAAGCGAAACCCTTTTAGCGAGTAACCGATTTTTAGCATCAACAAACCTAGAATTGTCCCGCGCGCAGATGGTGAAACATAATTGTTATTGTTGCTAAAATATAAGTTGTTAATCACTGTTGACTAGATTTTTCGCTAATAAAACAAAAAGTTTTAAGGTTTAAGGGTCTCTGTACAAAATCGGGTAAGCAAGCGAGTGTGACGCATTCGAGAAATATTAGCGATGAATAAATAAATAAATAATGCCCATGAAAACGTTCGTGCGTGCGATTGTTATATTGATACTGCGAATCTGAGTCTTGAATATCTTTTCTAAATTTGAAAAAGTTTTGATAAAGTTTTCATTGCTAAAGATTCGTTATCGTTGTTTTGCCATAGTTTTTCACATGATTTCGTACGTTTTTTAATAAAAATAAAGTTTATACAACTTCGAGATTGTCTCAATCGACTCTCGGTCTTGCAGAAATGTTGAATAATGAATAATAAAAGAACCATGGAAAATGCAATAATACAATTATTTTGCAACTGCTACGATTACTTGTTTTTTTTTTGCATTGCTTATCTTACTTGACACTCGTTGCATTTGCGTTGCGCTGACGCGGATATAAAAATGCACTCGCAAGACTCACTTCCCAGCCAACTGAACGACTTCCTTCCGCGAGAGAAGAGCGTGTGAAACGAAGCGACTTTAAAAAAAAAAGTAAAAAATAAAATAAAAGTGTCTGGGGACCGCCTCTGTACATACGATTTATTAGATAAAAGATATGAAGCTCGGTCGCAGCGGCGACGTACATAATTTTTGTAAAATTCGTTGTACACACACGGCCTAGCACATACACACACGCGTGCTCTACCTTTCTCTCTCTTACTCTCTCTATCTATCTATCTCTCTCTTTCTCTCTTTCTCGCCGTCCTAAAGATCTTTTATTTGATAAGCTAAACAAGAATTGAAAAAACAAACTATTCGATTTGTTGCGATGCAAGTCCAAAATTGTCTTCGTACCTTCGTTAAGAGAAATGCAAAGCAATTGCACTTATGTAGTAAGTAAGTAGTTGCGCCTCGATGAGCATTGCGGCGACGTCGAGACGACACCGGTATTATGACACAGTTTTAGATAAACACTTTCACTCTCACACACCCATAAATGCCTGGCTCAATGTATAGGTGTAAATTGAAAATCGATAGTTACTATTTAGTCGCTTTCTTATTATTACTGTTGATTAAAGGGGCTCAGGCATGGAATTTGTTTGTTAGATGTTTTGTATAAAAGAAAAAGAAAACAGCTATAATAAAAAAGTCAAAATATGTTAAACAATTATTTACCATTTATTTGTTGACAAGTGATAAGTTGTATACCTTTTTTTTAATACTTGTAAATCTCCTTGAATATTTTATCAATTGAATTTATAATGATCTGTTATTTATGTTAATTGTCATTGAGATGCAAAAGACAATTAACGCGAAGCAAACGCGCATTTTGCATCAATACGTAAGTATTTTTTTCTTTTTTTAGCTCTAATTTGTAAATTCGCGCCAAATTTATCGCCTGCAGTGTTGGAAACTTAAAAAAAACTATTGAATTCAAAATTAATATGTTCTGGATCGAGAATAAAACTATGGGTAATAATATTCACTGCCTGGGGAGTAACGTATTATATCGGACAGTAATTAATTTCTATACATTATAAAATACAATGTGTCTACTTATACACCTACATCGATTCAAACGAGTAGAAATCAAGCCACTACCAACTTTTCAACTCAAAATTATGGTCCTTTATCTCTAAAATCACCAACACTTACGCTTAATCGTCGTATACAGAATATCGGACTCACCTTGCTCATACGTGTTGAAGCAATTGAAAAGGCCACGTGTACCAACCGGATTCAAGTACAGCTTCTTTTGTTGTGATGCATCTCTTTGGCAGGCGACGCAGTCAGCGCCTCCTCAACGGTTGCGTTTTGAAGCAGCAGTAAATAAAAGGTGTCGTGTGTTCAACGATTTGCAGTCTAGTGAGTGTGACCTGCAGCGGAGGATTTTTGAAGTAGAAAAAAAATTGTTTTTATTGTGTAAATATAACTTGAATATGCAATAATTTTTTTTTTAAACTACCTATAAATTTGAAACATGTCGTAAGATTCAGCAGTATTCAAAGTTTTAATGCATTAAATACGTCATAAACTGTATTTCAATATGCAAAATTACATTGTTTCAAATTTTTGTTTTTTTAAATGACATCTTTTACTAAAATTATTAGTATATATAACGAATATAAAAATTAATATTAATATCGTTTAGTGAGTAACTAGTAGTTAGTATATATCTCAAACAATTTAAAAATAGATCTAACTATTTTAATGAAGTAATTTATTACGGGCTTAAAAGAACGTACGTCAAGTTGATAATGTTGCACGTGACTTTTCAGTACGTGAGCTACGCCTTATTTAATTGAAAAAAAGATGTCATTCAATGTAACGTAAAAAGGTCTCTTGATCTTAATTATGTCCAATTTCCATTATTATTCAGAACAATTTAATAAATATTGACTAAACTATTTTTTATTCTCGTTTTTATTTAATTTTAGCAAATTTGAAAAAAAAATCATTCAACAATGAATAAAGATTTAAACCTATTGAAGGAAGTAAGTATCTATTTTAACGAGGATACATTGAAGAACGTCGTTGCAAAAGAAAAAAATGTCAAAGCTGAAAGCATTGAAATTCTCGGCTGGGATTTTGGCGGAGCTTGTGCCAAAGGTGACAGTCAATTATCGGTCGTTCACCGAGTTAAGGTTCGCAGTAAAATAAACGGGGAAATCACCGAGACGAGATACATTATAAAATCTTTGCCGAAGAATCTGGCTCGCCGCAAAGTCTTCCGAAGCCTCGAATTTTTCCAGAACGAAATAACTTTTTACGACGAGGTAACGATAGACGCTCAAATTCGTCATCAAAGTCTTCTATATTGCTTACAATTGAATTTTTTCTCGTAGATCGCATCGAAATTCGAGGAGTATTTAAAGTCCAAAGGACAAAGCCAGTTGATGTCAATACCACGCTGTTATGCTTCGTTTCTCGATGGCGAGAACGATTATATAGTTTTGCAAGACGTCAGCTGTTTGGGCTTTGGATCATTTGTCCGCCAGTCTTCTTTATCATACGAGCAGTGCAAAAGCGCGGTCGAGACCCTTGCTAGATTCCATGCGGTGTCGTTCGGCTATAAAAATGAAAAGAAAGACGATTTTGAAAGTATGATTTCAAAGTTGATCGAGACCTTTTACCGGGAGGACCTATACGAGAAGTGGTACAGGCGATTTTTTGTTAGTATCTATTCAACTTTGTGTATATACGTATTAATGTTTTTCTACTTCAACTTAACGACATTTAAAATACAAAATAAACCTATTTTCACGCTCCTAAGGAAACTGTTCTGGTACGCATAGCCAAAGACACTTTAGCAAAAGAATATCCTGGCAGCGAAGCCGAGAAAGTCTTCAATTCCTACCAACCTGAGGACTTTTTTAAAAAAAGCACCGAACTATGCCGTCACAGAGCACACGAGCCGACATCGGTGATAAGTCAAGGTGACGCTTGGGCCCCGAATTTTATGGTCCGCAATGTCGGTCCCAATCAATTTGACGTGCTTTTACTGGATTTCCAATTAGCTAGATGTTGCAGTCCTGTACTCGATGTTGTATTTTTCATTTACTCGTGCACCGATAAACTAATGCGGGACAAGCACTACCATGATATATTGACGGATTATTATAACGAACTCGTTAAATCTATGAAATTGCTTGGGCTTGATGCAGAAAAAATTTATCCACGAAGTGTATTCCAAAAAGAGGTAGAATTTTGAAATAATAGATAAAACATTCTGTTACTATTCGTATAAATATGTATTATTATATATAGACCTTAAATGCCTCTAACAGTCCCGTTAATTAATTTCATTTTGTCGCAGGTTAAAGAACAATCAATTTACGGATTAACGTTTTCGTTAGAAGCAGTGCCATTTACAGTAATGCCAGAAGAGGAGGCTTATGATTTAGACACGATTGAAAAGGAAATCGATATCGTTGAACTATTTACCTTGCCAAATATTAAAAAACCAGAACATAGGAGACGAGTCGCGGACATGATTGTACATGCCGTAGAAAATAAATTCATTTAACTTTCTATTATGTCAAACATTACCGTCATTTCAATAAATATCTACAAAATTAAAAAAAAAACGAGTGTTTGCGTCTGTCCTTACGCGCGCTCGTAAAAGATACTGATATTGCCGCCACGAATACACTATACTAAAATGTCATCTGAAAGGCATTTTTTAGACATCTTAAAAAACTCGGTAAACTAAAGCCGCTTGATAAATATTTAAATTACTCAATAATTACTACTTGAATAACTTCGTAATTAAAGATTATCAAAATTCTAAGAGGGTACCATTAAATAGTACACTTCAAACATTGTCTTATACACGTATAGATTTGTATAAGTAAAAATTACTATATTGTATAGGTTTTTGGGGACAGACTCGATGTATAGGGGAATTTTACTACATGTATAATACT
>JAPYYQ010001821.1:0-40809 GCA_030522585.1 Anagyrus pseudococci
TATATATATATATATATAAGGTCAACGCCAGGACTCTCGATCTCCTTCTCTTTCTCCGGCTGTCTCTTCGTCGTAATCCTGGCCAAGTAGACGCGGGCCCCGCATTTCACGCTCCCTTTTACAAATTCTTTTTATTCGCTCTTATTTGCTCCGCGCGCATCATAGACCGTCCCCTTTTTCTCTCTCTCTTTCTCTCGCATCCCCGCATCTTTCTTGAGAGACATGAGGAGTGTCGAGCGATTTTTGCCGAGCAAAAGCGCGTCGGGAGGAAAAGCTCTCTCTCCCGCCCTCAGCGCAGGGAGGGAGCGCGGAAAAGCACACTATCTGACACTCTGACACCGAGTTACTCTCCCGGTGGCGCGCGCCAAGCGGAAAGCTCTCTCTCTCTCTCTCTCTCTCTCTCTCTCTTCTTCTGAAGATCCTGCCGGGAAAGCTCGAGGGGCTGGCGTCTCGGCCCAGCGTTACGGCGCATATAAAAGCCTCTGGCGGCTGTATATACGCTGGCTTGGCTGAGCTGCTGGCGTTGCCGGTATATAGGTACAGGCAGTGCCGGGGCTCTCTCTCTCTCTCTCTCTCTACGTGGGCGCGGGAGCAAACGGGCACTCGCTACGCCACTGCCACGGAATACTCGGATTTCACGACATGTTTACAAAGATCCTAGAGATAAGTTGAGAATGGCCGACCCCCCTGCCATTCTCTCACTCACGCACACACCTATACAGCACGTCTACAGGCACAAGCACATACAACCACGCGCCCGGCAACCCCGTACCTTCTCTCTCTCTCTTTCTCCTTTTCTCTTGCTTCCCTACCTTCGTCTCCCCTCTATGCTCTTTCTCTCTCTTTCTCTTTCCATTGGTGTAAGGTGACAGCTGCCTGCGTTGCGGGACGAGTGTATAATACTGCCTCGGTGTACCACCTCTCATCATGGACCCGGAGTTCGTATTTGTGCTCGTTAAATAGTGTGAGTAAAAGAGAAGAGAGAGAGAGAGAGAGAGAGAGAGAGAGAGAAAGCAAGAGTGCACTTAAGGCAGACTATACGGGGAACGAGCGAGTATGCGGGGGTTCGCGCGAGAAAGAGGAGTCGAGAGAGAGAGAGAGAGAGCAGTAGAAGTTGGCGCAAGGAAAGAGCGAGACGAGGCGGAGTTTAGCGCGATTAGCCTTCTCTCCCTCACCCCTACCCCTTAGCCTCTACTCCTCGATATACGTCCTCCTACGCGCGTTTTCCCCTTATCTGCCGATATATATTCCTCAAAGCCTATACTGGATCGTTTTCCATTTTCTGGGCTCTCGAGCGAAAGGACAAGCTAAAGCGAATTTCAACGAATTCGAGCGAGTTTTAACGACGAGTGACGCATAAAAAGAGAAGAGAATGAAGAAAAAGAATCATTAGACTCTGCTTAATCCGATTAAAAATCCCCCCCCCGCACGTAGAAGAATGGGACTGAGCGATGATTCGGTCTCGTGGAAAAGCAGGCCCACGCGCAGGGGTATAGAGAGAGAGAGGCGATCAGTCGCGGCAGACACCTGTGCTTCGGCGAATTCTACAGAACCCGTTCTCCCTGTAAACGCGTTGCGGAAGACTGCGCCCCGTACCGCGATAGGATGACACTCTTTCCCCGGGCGCACGCGAGAGCCGCCCGCACGCGCTTATACGAGACGACGAGGGACTTCCTTAGCTCAGCGCGCTTGAGAAACGCTTGAGGAAAGGAGCTGGTCGAGAGCGCGTGGGTGGGCCCCCCCCCGCGCGCCATGCGTGCGCGAACCACCGGCCGTCCGATTTCCTTTATCTCTCCCACACACGCGCGCGCACGCAAGGTGTTGTGTGCGCGTACGGGAAGAGAAGAAGCTCACCGACTGATATTAAGCGCTTTATTTTACGACCTGTTCTCCGACGCCCTTACCTGACCAACCGCCGTAAATCTACCGAGGGAGCTTTGTCTACTCCCCCGCCACCCTTGCGTCGGCTTAGTTTCAGATTAGCGGTAGCTCCTTCTTCATTAGCTGCGACTCTGATATCTGCTATGGCCGAGAGATGTAGATATAGACGCGAGATTGCTTTTCATTTAGCGGTCTGATGAAAAGCGCGATAAAAGGAAAAATTTTTTTTTAAAAAAAAGGGAACGAAAGCACGCGAATTTTCTCCGTTAATTGTCATTGCTCCATTCATTTTTTTCTTTATTAAAGTAGCGTGCTAATGCCGCGCCTAAGTGTTTGGTAAACACATTGCCGAGGGGGATGACAGGCTTCATCCCCGCCTCCTCTGTCATATAGCGCAGCGGCTGTATATGCTCCCCTTGAGCCTCCTCACTGCCCTTCTATGCGCGGTTTGCTTCTGCTTTGGAACACTATTGCTTAGTTTGTCGACATCGAGATTTAATAAGCTTGTTGAAGCTTTAATTCCATAGAATAACAAACGCGTGAGATGTAAATAAATAAACGATACTTTTTTGGGTGCTTGTATAGGGCTGCAAATGACAACGCCATTTGATAAGTTGACATCGCCGAGAACTGATAACGCTTTTATACGGACAAGCGCGCGTGTAACGCTATAAATTATATACCAAGCTGCTGCTTACCAGCATAAAAAAAAATCGTATACCCACGCTCTAACAGGCGGTTCTTCCGGTAATCGGCGGTCATCGCGTCTCTTCTTCCTTCCCACCTAAGCTTCTCTCTCTCCATCACTTTTTTCCTGTCCCTCAGGCTTCTTCGGGCGTATACCGCAGATTACAGGACATCTCCTCTAACGCGATCGCCAGAGAGAGAGAGAGAGAGAGAGAGAGAGAGAGAGAGGAATTATACACGCGTTGGGCGCGCGTGTGGTCGAGCCCGCTATATGTATTCCAGGAAAATACGATCGAAGGCCCCCCGTCTGTTAGGCCCCGCCGTCTTGTTCCATAACTTGGAGAGCGTCATCGTACTCCCGCCGATAATTATCTCTCACGGTGTGTCTCTAGCCAACCGTGCGCCCTGGGACATCGCTCCCCTCTTTAACTTACACGTCGACGAGGAATGCTCGTTTGCAACGAACGTGTCTGCGTTGGAAAAGTGCGCGTAAGAAAAGTGTATAATATGAAAGTGCATAGTGCAGGCTAGCACAATCGTATACTCCCTCCTCAGGGGTTGATCACGCCTCCGATGTACCTCCGAACGCAGCCGAAAATCCAAAAAATCGAATCTTTTTGGGTGCAGTCCCGAATAGAACGAGGCCGACGAGAATAATGAAAAAGAAGAGACAGTCTGCAGCCGAGAGTGTCGGCGCGTCAAGGCGTACTCTGGATGGGCCATTGTAATAATGCATCTATACAGGGTATAAAACTGAGGGTAACACACGGATTAGTCCGTTTTTCTTTTATCCACCTAACGCTTTTATATCTATAGATACGCGGGGCGCAAGTATACAAAGCCGACAGTTTAGTCCCCTTGAATTTCGCATTCGGTGAATGCACGCGCGCCTACTAGCAATGCGCATTAAATCCTCCCTTACCCTGCTCTCTCTCTCCATCGTCGGCTTTCCTAGATTTATCGGATTACCGCCAAGCGATGTTACGTCCGCGCGTTCACGCTCGTAAGGTAAATTAAATACCCGCCGCTGTGTGTGTGTGTGTGTGTGCCGCATGGTCTTCCCTCACCAGCCAGCCGCCCACGTCGTACCGCGTGCGCTCGTTGTGTATGCTCCTCCCCGACGTGTATATACTGCAGCGAGAGCGAATCCGTTGAATTTGCGGCCCGACTAATGAGATCGAATAATTACGAGGATCGTCTCTGTGTGCAAGCTGCTGTACACTCGTCAAAAGTCGCACGTCTATTTTATACGACTATCTACGTAGAGCGTAAGCTTGAATTTACAAAATGAACGATCGTATAGAGAATCCTACCAAATTACCAAATTACGTACACCTAAACCCCGGGCCCTCGGCAAATTGTCTATATGACGCGCACTACATCGCGGACACAGCGCATTATCTTTTCCGGCGAATCCGGGAAACGAGATTTTTTCCCTCAAAGCTCTTTCTTACCCCTCCCCCCTCCGCCCATCCACAATATCGACTTTGATGGTCCCGTTGCCTCCTCTCGTGCTCTTTTCTTTCTTTCTTTATTTTTCTGTTTCTCGCTCCCGTAAACTCGTCGTCGTCGTTGTCGGACGAGCGCGCGCGCGCGCGCAGCCTCCGCTTTCTTGGCGACGTCGCGTCGTCGACGTAAAACTTTTAGCGAGAAACACGAGAATCCATCAAAGCGAGACTAGAGTGCCGGACTATAGCCTTCTCTCTCTCTCTCTCCCGAAGGAACGGCAAAAAGCGAGAGAACACGCGCAGATAGGAAAGAGCTGAGAAAGTTGCCGAGGAAGCGAGACGGGCTCTGAGAGGGAGAGCTTCTCTCCTTCTTTTTTATTTATTCTTTTTTTTTTCATTTTGTTTCCTCTCTGTGTTTTTTTTTTCGTCATCTCTTTTGCGCCGTCGCGCTTTTCTATAACGCGGCCGTTGTCGACTCTCGACGCGCGCTGGCTCGGCGCATTTTTCTTTTTGCCCTCTTTATCTCCTCGGCTTTTCGTGTGTACATCGCTCTCTCGCCCGGCATTACCTTGAGAAGCTCTCGTGTAATGCGTTTTACCGTAGATAATGGGCCGCGCTCTCTCTCAGGGCTCTGTCTCTCTCTCGCGTGCAACGCGATACGCGCGCTTGATTCCTGCGAATACAAGCGGCTCTAGCGCGTCTACACACGCAAACACACACACACACACACACACACTTATACATATAATGGTCCTTTCTCTCTTTCCGACTTTATTTGATGAGCTTTTCGCTTTTACATTTCATCATCGCGATATTTTTTTCTTTTTATCCTGTACGTGCACGATTCAAGTGACGAGAGTTTCATTAGAAGCCGTAAGTGCCTTAAATAAGTAATCATCGAAATACCAAGATTAAACCCTTAAAATTCAAGCTCTGAGTACATGGACACATACGCCAAATGAACGAGTTAGAGAGTAATCACGCTGTCTATATGACAAGAGATACACGCGGGAATAAAGTCACGCTGCCGCGGCCAAGCGAGTCCATCGAATTCGCACCGACTGGATTCGCAACAACACACACACACACGCACATATGTGTATATATATATATACGAACGAGGGTATGGGAAAGAGAGTGAGTTGGATATAGCCGATGAGGAAAGAGGGAACAAGTTGTAAAGCGAGACGACAGTTATTATGATCCAAAGCCGCGATGAGGAGCTGCGCGGGAAAACCAGTTTCGTCGTGTGCCGAAAGCCCCGCGTATACGCTGTAGCCGCGACGACGACGACGACGACGACAGGTGCCCCAGCGTCTCTGACACCCTACTTTCTGCCGTCGACAGCCTCTTTCATACCCTCTTTTTCTCTATTCGCGTATGGCTGACCAACCTTTTGATTTTTCTCCCGAAAACTGCGAACGTGAATTTCGTATAGACATGAAATTTGGTATCCTCAAGGTTTATAGGCACTGCGGTCAACTTGACAACTCAGTCCGAATTCTTTTCCCTTACGATCGATAAAATGTGATTTTAACAACGTAAATACCTTTATGTTTACGTCGTAAAGTCGAACGAGCTCGATTCGTATACATAAACGCAGCGAGGTATGTTAATCAGAATCGCCAGGGGGGGGATGAGTATATTCATATAACGACGAGCACAATCGAATGACATGCGTTTATTATCAATGACACCCAAATGATCTCGCGTATCAAATCGAATGTATAGATGCGACGAGCACGGAGTGGATAAGGAACGTTCAAGCGAGCAAATTTCTTTTGCCAGCCTAAATCGAATGTCCTCGGTGATTTCATGCGGAATTGAGCACGTAATAGCCTCACTGGTCTGTATGTGATAATTCGCATGTAACTCGTTCGAAATCAGCAATAGCACACTTTTCAGGCTCGATCCATCGTCATGCCGAACAAGATCGTAGCGTATAACGATTGCTCGGGGAATCCCAGCGTTTGCCTCGCTCGTAACGGCCCTATAACTATACAGCGCGTAAGTAAATCGAAGAATTCGGCGAGAGGGAAATTCAATAGTACGCCATTATCACGCTCGCAGCTTCCTATGCAGGAGAGAGGGCCGATTAAAGGACCCGAGCGCGCAATCGGCTGCCGTTATATCAAGTGATTCTCCGGCTTGGCAATTATTCGAATATGAGGTCCCCCTCCCTCGTATACGCGGCCTTGCTAATCTCTGCCGACGATGACCGTCTCGATTTTCCCCTTGGCCATGTGCTTTGCTGTGCATATACCTATTCCCCGCGGCCTATGCCCGTTATTCGATTGATTTGTCAAGCTGCGCAATACAAGTTGCGAATTTTCTGTTTTCGTTAAAATTTGCCAAACATCGTGAGATTCTTTTTAAATTGCAACAGAACAGCGAAATGCCCCATTCTAACTCATCGTGCTAAATCAACTAACTCCATACGCCTTCAGTCGCATAACATCAAAATTGAAGCTGCTCGGAGTATTGCGTTGCCCGGGGTCTCGCTCTCTCGAAGCAAACAATACTAAAAGCCCATTTATTTTCGACCACATTGCGCACGCGGTTGGACAAACACAAGTACACGCGCACGAAGGATGTACATTAACACACGAAGCGTATTGTAGACCAAACTTGTGGTAGAAGCGCCTCGTTATCAGTCTCTATCATTGCCTCGTCTTCCTCCGTCATTTCTCCGATCGCCATTCGTGGACGTCTCCCTCTCTATTTTTCTTATTCCCAACGTCATCCGTCATCTCTGTTTAATTGCATGCTTTCAATCAACCATCAAGTTTTCTCTCTTTCTCTTTCTCCTACTTGACTACGATCCGGCTCTCTTTAAGCGCAAAAGGGAAAGAGAGAGAGAGAGAGAGAGAGAGAGAGAGAAGGATAGAAGGGAAGAGCAGCTATAGTGGACGAGAGTCGAGTAGTCTATGGTCTATAAGCAAACTAGAGAACACTAACAGCAAAGAGAAAGAGAGAGAGAGAGAAAGAGGGATGGAATAGAGAGCGGGACAAACTCGACACTCAAGCCATGTGATTTTGGGGTCTCGGGGGTGGCGCAAACGTTAGTTTGTACGGCAAGGAAAGAGAGAAATAGAGTGAGAGGGACAGGGAGAGAGAGCGAGAGAGATGGAAATTTCGCGTGCTCTCGGAGCAGAGCGGTGCTCTCCACAGGGCTTCTGCAGGCTGAGTTAGGAGCACAGGAGCAGCGGCAGCATCAGCCGGCGGCGGCCAAGCGTATAGAGAGAGCCCGAGTGTTTGCCATGCTCTCTCTCTCTCTTCTGCCCCCTCCCCTTTCACCTTTCTCTCTCTCTCTCCCGCTGCCGTGTGTTCCATCTCGGCAATTCGTCCCTTTTCTCCCCTGCGAACCGGGGGTCCGAAGCTCGCACACACGGCACATCGGTCGCGTATTATATGTACCTCGGTATACAAGCACCACGCACACGGCTGCTCGCTGCGAGTCCCCGCGCTCGCGCGTCCTATACAACGCACACACCCATACACAGAGACGCTCTTGGTCGTTGTCGTCCCCCCGCGCGCTCGCGCTGTTACTCTGCCCGTTCTCCCGTTTTGCCCGCCGACGGCCTTTTTTACGGGCTTTTGTGCGTACATACGCGCCTCCTCCTCCTCTTCATCACCGCGTCGTCGTCCTCTTCCTCGTCGCGTATAACTACCACCGCAGCAGTAGTAGGCCCGCGCGCGCGCGTGCACGGAAAAAGAGCGAGAGAGGCGCGTTATATTCCTAGCTCTCTTTCTCGCCGGTATACATGTGCCGCACGTTCTCCTCTCGCGCGGCACATCCCCGGGGCACATGTAGCCCATGAGATATGAGGCCCACTCGGTAGTCGACCTCGACGTATCCTACGCCACGCAGCTCTCCATTATACACGCGCGCGCGCTCTCTCTCGCACCCCTTTACGCGGCTACCCCCTCTCCCCTTTTTTCCCCACTGCGCTACCCCCTTGATGTCCTTTTTTATTCTCTTCCTTTCCTTTTCATCCCGTACTTCTCCTCTCACTCTGCTGGTGGTGCTGGTAACAAGGCTCTCGTGTACAACAATCGCGCAGCATGCGAAAGTACTGCGCGAGCAAACGGTCCGGGTGCCAAAAGAACATCCTCGGCCGCCGTCTAATTAACTCGAGAAGCTTACCGGACGTCTGTTGATCACTTTTGTTTCTCGTTGCTCCTTTTGCTGCTCGAGAGTGTGCAGTCTGTGTTTAAGAAGATAGTGCGATATAAGCAAAAGTGCTCCTGGAATAATATAAAAAGAGAGAGAGAGAGAGAGAGAGAGTGAGTGAGTGAGTGAGTGAAGAGAGAGAGAAAGGGAAAATAATGCCGGCGGCAGGTTGGATAAGGGCTGGGCTACGCGTTGGAGGGAGACGCGCGTAAGCTGTAATACCTTACGCGTGGAGTGTGATAAGAAGAAGAAGCCCCGGCAAGGTGTGCGTGTGTGTATATACCAAGGCGCCGCTGGCACAGTGCGGAACAACACTCGTCTATATACAGGAGAGCGAGAGCGAGATAGAAGGCCCCCGTGTCGTGTGCTCCCTCCCACTTTTGCTGTAGCAGCAGCAGCAGCAGCGTCGCCGGCATAGACGGCGGCTCGTCGTCGTCGTCGTCCTCGCTCAGGCGCGCGCGCGCGCCTCATTTAGCCCCGGACCGAGCGAGCGAGCGAAGCCTCTCGTTGCCGGATACACACCGCCTGCTGCTGCTGCTACTTCTCGTGTCTGCGAGGATGTGCCGGGGGGAGGAGGAGGCGGTGGCGGCAGCCCTTATCGCCGAGGAGCGAGGAGCCGGCGCTCAGTACGACGCTGATGCCCTCCCGTAGTGCGCGCATTACCAGACGAGAGCCAATAGAGAAAAAGAGAGCGAGAACGCGAGTTTTACAATTTTTCCTGTGCCTGTGTGTGTGTGTCTCTCTCTCTCTTGAGGGCGAGAGCTGCAGAGTGCGCGAGGTGCTGGCGGTGCTGCTCGTCGTCTGGGCAAATACCCGCCCAGCGGGCGCCGGGGAGAAGCGCGCCTGGGCCGAACAGCCACCAAGCTCTGCGGTTGCTGCTGCTGCTGCTCCTCCTCGTTCGAATCTCTTTCTCTCTCGGGCTCTCTGAAAAGGAGCCAAACGAGATATAGCAAGGTAGGTGAAATTATTTCGAGAATATTCCTCTTGTTTAGGATAATCTGCGGCTCGGTGTAAATATGTCCGACTGTGTTTGGCTGCCAAGCCGCAAGGAGCCGTGCAATTATCCGCCGAAATAGTCGGGCGTGCGCGCGTCCATAGTCTGGCCAATGGGATGGGCTTAGTTGGTTTTTTTTTTTAATTATTATTATTACGTAGTGATGAATTCGGCACATCGAATCAAACAGTTCTTTTCCGACAGCTTTTCTTTCGCTCCTCTTTTTTTTGTCGTCTTTCTTTTCGTTCACTTTTGCGTTTGGATTGTTACGTCTGTTTGTTATGCTCATTGGTTTATAGCGGATGTTTTATATTCGGCGGTGGCCGCGCGAGCCCCTTGCTCCTTTTTCTCTTCCTCTTTATTGATAACCAAACTATTACGTTAAACGTTGATTATCCTGCAGGACGAGGATCGTCGTTGAGAATGTTTATAACGGTAAAATTATTGCAAATACACGAGTACCATATTAGAAGCTCGAGAGATGGCCAAGGTACGATATAAGCGCATAATCGAGAGTCCTCTCGAAAAATTCATCCAATTCGTTATAACAATGAGACATGCTTTACCGAGAACAATCTCGGGCGCGTTTGTAAACAATATTTGTGGTAAAATAATACGGACGAAAGAGAGAGAGAGAGGGAGAGAGAGACTCGAGAAAGTTAATGATCGCGATATATCAGCAGAGCTCCCTTTCCCCCCTCGATGATAATAATCCCCCCGCTCCTCGCCGTCGCGATCACAGAGGCCGGTGTGGTTTTTATAATTATACTACATCGCCTGTTTGTTTATGCGCCTTCTCGGAAATAACTGCGCGTTCGTTCGTTCATTGAGATAACCGAGGGAATAGTGTATAAGTAAGCCAATACCGTATTAATCAACCGAAACGTTAATCATCGAAAGAAGCCGAACGAAAGTTTGAAGTGCGGTACTTTAAAAGGAAAGAATAAACAATCGGAGTTGTAACGTCATATAGTTGGAAAAGGCATTCGGATGCAATTTTCGAGGTTGAGTGTATAATTGAAAAACAAAGGAGGGGACGACTAGAGTGCGGAAGAAGCGAAATAGGAAGAGAGAGAGAGAGAGAGAGAGAGAGAGAGAGAAAGAGAGGGAAAAAAAGTCGAAAAAGGGGAGACTCGTAAAACAAACACTTCCCGGGGACTTGCAACTCACGTGGCATGCCATTCCTCTCGTCCTTCGAAAATACCTTTTTCAAAGAGAGAGAGAGAGAGAGAGGAGGCCCCCCGTAGGGGAGCGGAATGTGTGCACACGGGCTTTTTGCGGAAACGACGGACTTTGCCCCCTCCCGAGGGGGTTGCTACATCTGTTTAACATGCGCGAGACACACGAGGGTGAAAGTTTCTTCCGTCTCTCTCTCTCTCTCTCTCTCTCTCTCTCTCTCTCTCTCTCTTTCTCTGGATCTCGTGCGTTGTTTGGCTAGTGGTGAATGGAAAACGTGTGGAAAAAGCGCGGAACTCGGGGACTTTTCAACGAGCACAATGTGTCGCATTGTTTTATTTTCTCCTTCTTCTGCTTCTTCTGCTCCTTTTCAACGAAGGGACACAACGTGCGCGTTGTTCGCGTATGTGTGCCTGGAACCTGAAGATTATTGTTCGTTCGACTATTAAATTTTGTGGTAAAAGTTCAATTGATACTGATAAAATATCGATACGATGAATTTTCTCAGTTTCACCGCCAGTTGAGAACCACTATTATGATTTATTTTGATTTTCGTGAATATCAATAATCCGATTGTAATGTTTCAAACAATCAAACAGACAATTAATTAAAAATGTAAAAGAGAAAAACGTTAAGTTAGTTACAAGAAAGGCTGTATAATTTCGCAAAATCGAGTTTGGTGCGGTTTGGCATGCAAATAGCCTCTCCGTACCACACGCTATGTGTACCTTGAGCAGCGCGCTTATATACATACGCAGCTATTCTCTCTTTCTCTCGCACTACGGCGCGAACACTCGCGCCAGGCCAATTCGGCTCGTTAGCGTTTAAATGTATTTTAATTGGCGCGTCGCAATATTCGTCGCCGGGAAGTCAAGGTGCCGGGACACGGGGGGGAGGGGAGGGGGGGGATAACTGAGTGGCCGGAGTGTTATAGACGCGTGGACTTCCCTTCTAGACAGCCTCCTCCTCCTCCTCTCCCGCGCGCTACTCCCTCAACTTTTAATCGAGACGCTGTCGCGTAGTTATATCAGATTAAAACGTCTGATTTCATTGGCTCCTCTCTTGTGTTTGGAGTTTAGATACGACGTTGGGGAATACGAGATGTACCAACGAATTTATACGATTATAATTTGCCTTATGTTTCTGGCATTGTACATGTTATCAGACGATTTGAGCTGATGTACGAGGGAAAATTCAATAGCAAAACGCTAAAACGCCAATGGTATTATAATAGAGCAGAATGAGCGCGCTTGTTGCTGGATCATCCATATAGGCGCGCGGTTGTATACGAGCCGAGAGTGAGAGAAGGACAGTGGATGAAAAGACGCGCGGCCTCTTGGAATGAAAAGCGTACATAAGCAAGCTCGTAAAGAGAAAAAGATGTATGCGTCGCACACGGAATAGTTTCAACGCATAAAATTTTCTGCACTCACATACGCACGCCGAAAATTCGAATACACGCTCGCTATTCGTCGGCGGAGTTACGCGACGACGAGGACGATGATAAAGTCTATCCCGAAGAAGCGCGCGCGTGCTTTGTTTGGATTACGTTTGCTAATTATTATCTCACCGCGCCGCGTTCCTCGCCCTCCCCTGCCCCCGCCACCGCCGCCGCCGCTGCCTCCACCTTGCTCGCGTTTCATGATACTGGAGCTGTCTCTCCTCCCGCGCCGCCACCGCCTCCTTCGGTTAGTTCCCTCCTTCTCTTCCTCCTCCACCTCCTCGCCACCCCCCCCCCCCCCTCTCACTTGTATCTACCTTGGATCGTTATGTCATTTTATCATTATATTTTTATATTTACGTGTGCGTGTGCAGAGCAGCACTCGACGCTTTTATGTTTCTTTATTTCTTTTCGCCGATATATGTCTCGTATATATTTATTTTCTATGCGTTCTAGCGGGTTGTAAGGTATACTCGATGTCGCGCCGCTCGAATTGTCGTGTACCGCCTATATATATCGATGAAACTCGCAACCGCGTGCGTCTCCGCTGATTTTTATTATATTTTTTTTCTTTGCGTATTATACATGCATAAAACACAACGCTTAATACACATATATCTATATATCGCGCGCGCGCTATCACGCTTATTCTTCAAATTTTTATCGCGCAAGACTGATAGGAGCAAGTCGCCTCGCTTACGGGGAGCATTTCTAAGAAGCGCGAATTAAAATCCTCTACGTTTCTCTCTCGAGGCGAATCTAATGCGAAAGAATTCCCAACAGACACGCGGACACGGAGGGGGCATGAGAAAGATAAAAAAGAAAAAGTCGCGTACGTAAGGCAGGAGTATATTATAGCTGCTCTCTCGCGCAGTTAGCACAGCTCCGGAGCGAACGAGGACAGTTAAGGTCTCATCTTGCATTCGGTATTATAAGCGCGCGTTCTCTGGCGCATGAGAAATCCGGCCAGTCTGAGAGCATACAGGCCGAGTGTCCGCGCAGCATCCGGCTGGTAATCCGCATGCGACTTAGCGCTCGCAAGAGAGAGAGAGCGCCGCGGCCTCTCGTATTTCCTTAGCCGTGCGCTAGAGCATGAGAACAAGTATGTGTGTGTGAGAGAGAGAGAGAGAGAAAAGAGAGTAAATATTAAGTCGCGAGTGCAATACAGATTTGCAACGGCCCAAGACAAGTAGCAGCGACGTGGAGAGAGAGAGAGAGAGAGAGAGAGAGGCTTTACTTGCAAGAAAAAGGGCGGAGCGCCGGGACGCTCGTCCTCGCGGACGAGATAGTGACTTGGTAACGGGGCCGAGTGTACGCTGCACGTCGGCCGGCTCTCGTCGTCGGGCCCTCGATTGGCTGGGGCCGCTAACACGCCTACCCGCCCCCGCTCCTCCCTCTTAGCCACAGACGCCGACGCAATTGGCAGACGATCGCAATTACCCACGGACTCACGCGGCGGCCCTCTGCCTCTCTCTCTCTCTCTCTCTCTCTCTCTCTCTCTCTCTCTTTTCCTCTCTCTCTCTCTCTTCCTCTCTCGCTCTCACTCACTCGCTATCTATATATAGGTATATCTACAGTATATACACCTCTACCTTCTTCCCTCTCTCTCTCTCTCTCTCTCTCTCTCTCTCTCTCTCTCTCGCTTGTTCGCTCTGCACGAACGCAGACGCACCTTGCTACTTCCACTTTCTTTCGTGTATTTCGTTCTTTCTTTCTCTGTTTCTCTTTTGCATCTGCTATTAATTATCGTTGACGACTAGATGTAGATTTTTAGCTTTCATACACTTGACTGTATTTCTTTTTTTTTCTTGTTTATTATCTATTAATAGTTTCGTGTTCACTTCGATCAAGATCATGGGATATATTGTGAACAACGAGTTTAAAACAATTTCCATTTGAAATATATCTATCCAGCATTGATTACGCAATGGAGATTTACGCGTAACGTTTTATATATAGCGAAGCTTTTATCGCGGTCGTATATTTGAAGCTTGCTGTATACAAAGCGCAAAATAAATAGCCAGGCATTTTGTAAATAAACGACGCGGGAAAAACCAAAAACCGAAAATTTTAATACATGTACATAATAGCTGTATATAAGTCACCTGTAACGAGGAGGTGGATTTATATAGGGAGGGGGAGGGGGTTTAAACACATAAAGACGAGCGAAGCTCGATGAAAAGGCAATAAACCATCGAGCGGCTTGAAATATAAAAAGGTGCTTTCTACATTGAACGCTTTTACAGGAGGAGTGATATGTTAACCGAAGACAATGACCCGACGAAAGCGGCAGGGGTCCTAGACAACGCCGGCAGCGTGTCCTCGTCGACGGAGGCCTCGATACAGCACCCTCGCAGCGCAAACAATGGTATACACATACACACCCACACGCTCACACAAGCCTACCCCACATTTTTATATATATATACTTTCGATGGGTATACACATATATCTTTATAAAAGAGCACATAACAGCGTAGTCTATTCCTACTTGACTCTTAAACGCCCGGTCGATCGATATTTTACACGCGCTCTCTCATACTCGAATCTCTCCATCTCTCTCTCTCTCTCTTTATTTTTTCTCTCTATCGCCTCGTTATATGATTGCTTTTAATTGGCACATTGCTCAGACCACGAGGGACGAGGATGGTTTCGGTAACGAGATATGCGTACATCGGATTTCTCCCCCCAATTTCGATAAACTTTCGATAAATTCGGAGCGCGAAATCAAATACATCTTTCAAATGTTTCCCGTACACAGCTTTATAGGTATATGGGCTAGTGGTAGAGTGCTTCGTTAATTTATAATAGTCGTTTGAATTTCTTTCAGAAACAGAAGTCAAGAATGAGGTGCAGGATTGCCCGGAGACAGACAGCGTGCCAGGTGGTGAGCTTTACATCGACGAGAACGCAGAGGAAAAAGATCAGGAGTATCCGGACTCGATGGAGAAGGCAGACTACTGTGCCTTGTACGGCGCCAATTCCTATTACAACAAGTGCGTATCGTCCGCTATTGATTTTCCCCTTTTGTTGCTCCTCTTTTACCTTCGACTTTGCGTTCACGATACTCGTTTAACGTTGATTTATGTTTCATCATTTTTATCGAAATAAAAAACGTCGTTATATGAAGAAAGCAAAAAAAAAAAAGAGGAGGAGAGGAAAAAGGTCTAATTGTAACGCCATAATTCATAATTCAACATCTCGCCTTTCATGTCCAGCCTGTACAGCTCGCCGTCCTACGGTAACACAACGGTCTCGAAGGGCTCGTCGTCCCTGCAGAGTTCGTACTTGAGTTCCTACGCGACGCCGAGCTCGATGAGTCAGTATTCGTCGTACGCCGGCTACAACAGTGGCTCGGCCACTTTTCCCACCGTACCACAGAACATATCCTCCGCATCTCAGGTACGATATTCTTCAATTAAATTTAGTAATTTTTTTTTTTATAAATGTATACAGATGACACGATTTTTCCTTTTAGAAAATTGACTATACGGCTTACGGCACATCGCTCTACGGCAATGACAGGGTACCTCTGCAGTATTCGGGCTACTACTCGGTGCCTGGTTATCACACGACGCCCACTTCGTTTAATATTAGTAATTTTGTTGGTAAGCATTGCTTTTTGTTTTTCATAATCGCCATTTTTAAGAAAAACAAACAAACAAACGAACGAATGAAAATATATCTGAGCGCTTATTATTAATGTTAATTACGTAATCCAACTGTTGCAGAGTCAACGAAATCCGGACTCGCGTTGGATACGACTTCCCACGACACGAGCGATCTGACGGCGAGGGAAACCGCAAACGTCGATGGTAAAATAAAAAAGAAAAATTGAATTTTTTTTTCTTGCGTTACACGTCTCTCTATCTTCTCTGATATTCTATATAAACGAGGAAAACAAAACCTTGGAGTCGGTTAAATTAAAGTCGTCTTTCGATTAACCAGACATTCGTATCGGTATATAAACGTGAACGAATACGACACGCAATGCACGTGTTCCATCAAAGTTTTCTCGTTGAAAAATCATCGTCGTAATTTGCAAACTCGAGTTAACGAAAACGCGCAAAAGTAAAGCGCGCGCGCGAACAAAAAGACATGGAAGAAAAAAAAGAGCGAGAGTAAGCCTTCCGTCTCAGATTCAATGAATGAAGCCACGTTGCTATAGAGCAGGCGGGGAGGGCTTTTGATTATCCGCCCAGCGCAGCAGAATATATCGTGCACGAAGACAAAGACACGCGTGCCCAACACTTGCGCAATTGGCGCGCGCGCTTCAGTCATCGGGCGAGTGCATCGAACCCTCTCGGAGAACGCGCTCGCGCGTCAGTCGTAAAAGTCAACTCTCGTCGGTTGCATTACGCCCGTTTGCTCTTGCCGGAGACCAAAAGTGTTTTTCCTCCCAAAAAAGAAAAAAAAAGCAACAAGCATGTGCGGCTCGATAACGAAGGTGCGCTTGTCATCAGCAGGTGGAGGTGGCGGTGTCGGGGGTACAGCGAAGCCGTGCAAGCGCGGCAGGCGGCAGAGCGGGAGCATCGGCTCGGCGGACACGACCGAGGCCGGGCCCGACCGGATATTCATCTGGAACCTCGACGAAACCATAGTCGTCTTCCAGAGCCTCATAACCGGCCACTTCGCCTCGACGTACAACAAGGACCCGGCCTCGCTCGTCACCCTCGCCTACAGGATGCAGGAGATCATCTTCTACCTGGCCGACACGCACTTCTTCTTCAACGACATCGAGGTGAGAGCGCAGCCGCTTCTTCGTCTCTTTTTTTTTGTTTTTCTTCAATTTACGCTTGACCACGAAACTGACGAAATAATGGCCGTCGAAACAGAGCTTGCGGTCGCAGGAGTGCGACCAGGCGCACATAGACGACGTCTCGTCGGACGACAACGGCCAGGACCTCTCGTCGTACAACTTCGCGACCGACGGCTTCCAGTGCGACGCGGCGACGAACGGCATCTGCCTGCCGTCGGGCGTGCGCGGCGGCGTCGACTGGATGCGAAAGCTGGCCTTTCGCTATCGCAAGATCAAGGAGACCTATTGCAATTATCGCAACAACGTCGGCGGCCTGCTCGGCGCGGCGAAGCGCGAGCACTGGCTCAATCTCAGGGCGGAGATCGAGCAGCAGACGGAGAACTGGCTGACGGTAGCGGTCAAGTGCCTCGGGCTCATAGGCAAGCGCAGCCACTGCGTCAACATACTCGTCACCTCCGAGCAGCTCATACCCTCCCTCGCCAAGGTCCTGCTCTTCGGCCTCGGCGGACTCTTCCCCATCGAGAACATCTACTCGGCCTCCAAAACCGGTTAGTCCCTCTCTTATACGCGCTCGAGAGAGTGAGAGCCACCACCCCAGCCTACATCCTCTTCCTCCTCCTTCTTCTCGTTGATCGTGTCATAGATTTACAACGCTACGATCGACGCTAAATGTAAATCAATTGTCGGATAACGATCCGACTGCCTGCTTCCCCGTTTAAATTGATGAGCCTCGCCCGGCCATCCCTCCTCCTGCCGTACCCCTCTCCTCCTTCTCTCTCCGCCTATCTCCCGTCATCCGCAGGCTCTCTCGCGACTCTCCGAGCCCTTCTCTCGAAAATTCAAAATTTACAATCGATTTTTCCTTTGGCGCAGGCAAGGAGAACTGCTTCAGCCGAGTACTGGCGCGCTTCGGCCGGAAGTGCACGTACGTGGTGATCGGCGACGGGCCGGACGAGGAGGTCGCAGCGCGCACCCACAACTTTCCCTTCTGGCGGATCAAGAGCCACTCGGACCTGCAGGCGCTCAACAACGCCCTCGAGATGGAGTTTCTCTAACGCAAGAGTGACGCGCCGATATCAGCGAGAGCGGCCCGCTCGAATGATCCGACGATATCCAGCCGAGAGCCTAGCGCTCGGGCCTTATCCATACACGCCGAATGTATCGTCTGCCGTAGGATTACAAGTGCGGATACGCCAGGTCCGAATCGTTCGCCTGGTCTGATATGAGCTCGGAGGGGCCAAATCGTTTGAGAACGAAAAGAAAGAAAAAAAAAACTATGAGAGAAACTTTAGAATTAGGCTCAACGGATATTGTCTCCTATTATGGTCATTCAGCATACGATGTGTATTAATAAAATTTAGCGGACGACGAAATTTATACGGAGCCGAGAGAGAAGAATAGTGTGTGCGCGCCGGGGACGCTGTGTGGATGAGGCCCGCGCGAGTGTGTACAGGAGAATCACGACCTTTGGAGAGATGATTTTTATCGGTCGACACTAGCAAATGAACAATTTTTATTGTAGACTCGTAAAGGATCTATAAAGGTGATAAAAGATGAAAGTAAAACAAAAGGTTTATATATAGATATATATATATATATATATAGGAAAAAAATTATTTTTTTTCTTTCAAGACGATGCGACAGAAAGATTTATTTAACTAGCTTCATCGCGCTGACGCTAGTCCGAAATGCGAGATCGAGCGAGCGACTGTCCGAGGAAAAATTTCAAGTCTGCGGATGATGTTTGACAAAGTGTCGATTGATTTTTTTATGTGGCATAGATTCCTAAGAGAAATGTACCGATGCCATGCACTTTCTTGGACATACCGACGCTTAAACTCTGTCGGGGCATCCGGATACTTGAAAATGTTTGCTCGGTAAAGTAATAAAGCTTCGTTATACGTCGGACATTATAGTTATTAATCTGTACTTAAGAAGCTCGGCGGAAAATAAGCATGATTATTTTTCCAGTGCAATCCTGCGCTCTATTATTACCTAGATAATCTCTGTGATTTTATGAAATATTTTTCGATTTTTTTGCAATTTTAATCCCTTGGCGGCCTGGAGAGAGCCAACGAAACAATTGTTCGATTTTATGATAAATTAAATTCATCCTGATGCGAAATGTAAAGACCTATCTAGTTTTATTTTAATCGAGGCAGCGCAATTTGCAGCAAATTTTATATTTACCTGTCGCGCAAAGTGCAACATTCCACATGCAATGTACAATAATCATTTATATCGAATTTTTAGAAATAATTGATTCTTTTATATTTTTTTTCTTTTTTTTTACGTAATTTAATTTTTCAAGCGTACTTCGACAGCAAAGCTTGAAAGTTTGAATTGCTTTTATTACATTGTAAGCCTGAGTATATGTAGTATTTTTAAATAGGTATGCAACTGAACAATTTTACATGTTTATAGTGTGTAAGAAAGATTTCCAAAAAAAAAACGCCACTAAATATATAAACATTCAGCGCAAATGTTGAAAAACCATTGTTATTTTTAAGCTAATATAAATAAAAGTTTTTGGCATTTAAAGTGTATTTTTATCCAACAAAATGTTAAATTTCCACGAAGTGTAAAAATTTAAATATTCAACGTCTACAGCGGAATTTTTCTTAGATGGTTAATTTATCAAGTTCATTTCAACCGTAAGTATCCCCACGTGTAAATAAATACTTTTATTTTAGAAAGAGGAAATAAGAAAAAAATTAATTAAAAATCTTTCAAAAATTTATTTGCGATAAAACTTTAGGATATAAATTTCATTAAAATTATAATTCTTTGTTTGATGAAGTCATCTTACATCTGCAATCACATTTTCTTCAATGAATTTGTTCTTTCATGAAATCAATAGCCTCACAATTTCTTAGATTAATAAATTCTTACAAAATTAATTATATAATAGATACTTTGTTCAATTTGAATAATAAAATTTGTTCGTGAAAAAATTGTTCCAAGATGTGTTTTTTAAAAATCTCACAAATTATGCCGCTACAGCATAAGTTGGGGCTGTCATAACTCCGCAATTATTGTCTTTTTGTGCCATTAAAATGTACCCATCGTTACCCCAATAATTCGACCATGAATTCTTTACCAACCAATATCCTTGACCATTTAATGTTCCATAACCCACAGCTAACACAGCATGATCCAAAGAATCTTCAGTATTGCCTAAGGAATGAAAAATAAGAATGTTTACAAATCTATGGTTAATTTCATACTTGTTGATACTTTTCACATTTTAAAATAAAATCATAAGCAAACCAACAAAAATTTAAAACATGAATTATTTCTTACCACAACTTGGCTCGTAGTATACGCCGTTTGAGTAGAAAGAGAACGTTTTGTGAGAAGCATCTATAGCTACAGATACTGGACCATGCTTAAAAATGGCAATTTTCAATGCATTAACATCTTCAGTTTTAACATTAACGAATCCTTTCAGTTGCGCAACTTTAGTCACGTTGTTTATGTGGCAGAATCCGTCCTAATAACAATTTTGTTTAATTTAGAGTTTGTTACACACATAGTATGCGAAACAGATTTACTTGATAAATTTAGTTTCAATACCTGACCAAGGTAACCACCATAATCTTCTTCAGTTGGTAAACCTCCATGTTTTATGATCCATTGATACGAACGGAAATCTTCACCTCCATCACAGCCGTTATTGCCATAGCCCCAAGAGCAATCGATAAGAGCCTAATTTTTAAAACCGTTTATTATTTACTGAAACTCAATTAAAATATTTTTAAAAAACATTAATTCACCTGTTGCGAAAGTCGAACTAATCTCTTGTGTTTCATAAAGTAAGCACCCTCTACCGCTCCTGTTGTACCAAAACTCCAACAAGAACCACATACGGATTGATCTGCAAATTTTTTTAAAATTATAAAGCGAAAATAAACTTCTTATTATTAACAAGTTTTATTATACTGCAAATAACCTTTTACTGGTGTCACAGCGCCAACTAATCTCCAATCCCAGTTTTCGGGAAGGTCTCCTTTTTCGTTTTCTACATCATGAAGGAACGGCATACTGCCTTCGGTTGATTTTTTGCTAGGCTCCGTATACTGCTTTCCACGCAAGTATTTTAATTCGTGATCAAAATGATCCGCCAAATGATTCATTTTCAATTGGAAGGACAAACCAGCTCGATTAAAAGAGTGAATGTATCTGTAAAATATTGTTCCATTTAGTTTTATATTTATACTCTGCAAATTTTGTAAAGAAGTTTGTATTTTTACCTCATATTGTGTCTAAATTGATCTTTACGTTTTTGGTGCTCCAACTCATTTGCATAGTATTTATTGTGCTTGTTTTTGAAATAATCAAAGGTATCTTCAACATGTTTATCATAATTATGTACAAATTCTTGCATTGGGTTGAAACTGTACACATGATCATGTCCAGGACCAGGGAAACTTACACAGGTAGAATCTGTAATGTTATATAAATAAATTATTAGTATAGTTTGAAATGTTATAGCAATAAAATAAGGCAAACTAGTTATATTTATGTTAAAAATCTTACTTCTTTCAACTTGAAATACATCATCACTTGGTGTTTCAAAAGAGTAATAATCATAACTTAAGTAATAATGATCATAGTGAGAACCTAACAATGTGTTAAAACCTCTCATTTCATATTTTATTGGAATAGGTTCCTTCAGTTGTGGAACTGAAGGAGATTTCTGAAAAAAATCATATAAACATTAAACAAAAAATTGAGAGAATATTCAAATAATAAAATGAACAGCTTTTTTATCACCTTGTAACGAATCCATAAAGTATAGACATTTTTCTTTTCTCCAACAACATCAATCAGTTGCCATTTTTCACAAGATACCCCATTGATCATTTCTTCACCAATACACTGAAAATATTATTTATATTATTTCATATAAAATTTGATAATTATAATTTGTGAAGGTAAAATATTTTACCTGCATTCCAGTTGTATCAGGTATAATGGTTTGAGGTAATATCTTCATTTCTTTAGTTCCATTAACTTGAAGGCAAGTTTGTTTATTCAGTTCATCATCAGTTGTTACTGGTGCTATTTTTATACTACTTCCATATTGGCCTTCAGTAGATAGCTGATAAGTTTTGACCATTCCTTAATTTTTTAACAAAATTAAAATATATTGTTAGTAGAGATAATGTAATTAAAAATACTTGGAGCGTTTAAATACATTTAATATGGAGTTGATTTCAAAACATAAAATTACCTCCATAATAGTCAATTCTGCTTCTACCGGATTTACCATCAAACCAGGCATAAAACGATTCTTCAATCTCAGCATAAGGAATGTATAAAGTTCCAGACGCTGTGTATGAGTTACTAAAAACTGGTGATTTTACTGGGCTTGCAAAACAAAGTCCTGAAATTGAAAGTCAACAAAATCCATTACAGAAATAAACTTGAAAATTTGTCAGTAATTAAATATAAACAGTGGATCATGTTAAGTAAACAATACTGCAATTCTTTATCTAAAATTGATGATTGACCCGTAACCATCAGCAGATATTCGTTTGAATAAACTCAACGTGAACATAAGAAACAGGAGCTTAGATTGTGTTTATTTAATCACTTACCGCATAGCAGCAGGATAACGTTCAATCCAAAAAGTAACATTTTCGATCTGCCTCTAGAATGACAAAACAGAGTTCTAAATTTCAAATTACCGTTTAATTTCGATAACATTTTGAACTTTATATTAAAAACAACTTATCAGCCGTTGGCCAATAGTTAAGCAAAACAAACAAGCGATAGTAGATAAATCTCCCGTTACACAACTTGTTAACTCACTTTGCGCAAAGTTTCAGTACCCGAAAACGTACGCATAGTTACAAAGTAAAATAAATTCGAGTGCTAATAAAATATCGGCTTACAGTAAGTAAAGAGAAAAATGTATTCGCAAATGTATGATCGCCTCGTTATTTCCCGTTAGAGTAAGAGACGTAGTGAGGGAAAAAGACAAACTCATCGGTCGAACGACCTCGCGAATAAAGACTGTAATCCTTGCCAAGTAAACAACGCGGCTATCGTCATCGCGCACAAACCAACGGCAGCGTGCGTTTAATAGTAAAAATGCGCAACTAAAAAAGGTCAGGAGTTGTGTAAAGCAACTTGAAAATGTCGACTTACCTCTACGGTCTGTGGTCAGTGCGAGAGGCCAGGCCGGACTGCCGTTCGTTTTCGGTTCGCAGTTCTTTGTTACTCGCTCGGGGGAGGGTAAAATGACGAGAGAAAGAGAAGCTCTGCTCCGAGAGATTCCGAACGCAGTCCGTGTGTGTTTGTGTCACGCTGTATGTATACACACATCAGAAGCCCACGAGGGGCTTTGTTTACGTTCGGGCTTCGCTGTCGGTCACTGTTGTGCTGACCGCGCGCCTCCTGCCTCGGCAACACCGCGCCGCGGACTCGACCCGAAGATATACGGTGTAAAATCATCATGTGTCAGAGGTAGAAGAATTTTTTCTTTTCCCTTTTCGATCTTCCCTTTGCCCACTAACGAGTATACTGAACGGGGAGTTTTTTTTAACTGTCTACGACGCGTTTTTACCGTAAAATTTTGGATTTTCGTTTATTCAATATTTGATTGTTATTAAGGCAAAAATAGAATATTTTGATTTTCTTAAAAAAAAAAGTTTTCAAATCAAAATACAATAAAAGCAAGCGTATGGAGCGTTATAATTGTTTAGACAAAAGAAATTCGTCACTCTCGGAACCGGCGTTTAAAATAAAATTTGCCTTTGCAATTCAAAATCCAAATTATTCATCAAAAGATGCGGTAAATATGTTTGTAACGTATTTACATTTTTGCCACAATTACTCACGAACATATATTTTTCTTTTGTAGTGATTATTTTATATATTTTAAAAAAAATATTAAAACTCATCTTACTCATTTATTTACGTGATTAAATGTTAAAAGCAATACATTAGTAAATCGGTAGAAAACAAATTTTAGCCCCCATTTTTTTATTTTATTACGTTGCGCTTAATATTAATAAAAAGCAAATAAAAAATGTTAAAGTTTAATATTATAAGCAATTCGTGTCTGAATGTATGAAGAAATAAAAATGTATATTGGCATCATTTGCGAGCTACATTTATCTGTGGAGATAAGTACATTTTAATGCGCCTATTCATGTCTGTAGGTATTTCAGAATTCAATATGGCGCGACACTTGTTATAAACGTAATTTAAATATTATCAATTATTTTGATGATTTTTGACGGCGAAGTAGAATATAAACATGTCACAAAGAAGTCAAGTTGTAAATCTTTACAAAACTGTAAGTTGTCGTTGAATAGCTCTAAATATACAATATTTTTTTTATAAAATTTTGATATTTTCTTTTTTAGCTACTTTACATGGGCCGAGATTATCCAAAAGGCTATGATTACTTCAGGAGCAGACTGAGAAAGGTTTTTGAGAAGAATAAACACGAGACTGATCCTGAGAAAATTCAAAATATGCTTGCTCATGGAAATTTTGTTATCAAAGAACTAGAAGCTTTGTATATGCTTAAAAAATACAGAACATTGAAAAAACGATATTACGAAAATTAAAGGCCTTGCATAAATGTAAATATAGGAGGAAATCTGGTGTATAAAAGTTTTATGTATATCTTGTTAATAATATGTTTTTATCTTATTAAATCACTGTAAATAAAAGGCTGATCATAATCTTTTTTTTTTGGAATTAATGTATTACTCAATGAACTATTTTCAAAAGATCAAAACTGCCTTCTCATTATTATTGATACTCTTGCTACTATTCTAATCAATACTCTTGTGTGTGCATAGTGTGGAGGTTGATAAAATTTCTCAGTCAAGCTTGAATCAGCTGTCTACCACAACATGGAAACATAACCTAATGGTAAACGTAAGATGTTTACATCGTTATTGCTTTAGAATTACGGATACATAAGAATTACATTAGATATATGTAAATTTCAAAAACATGGCCGTTTGTGTTGCTGTAATCGGTAAAGATGTAAGTTGATCGAAATTACGCCAATGTTATGAATTCTATGGCCTTACTCAGTCAACACATGAGAGTACATTTTTCCAGTAAACAGTTGAAAATGAATTCTCTTTTTTTGCAGAATTCTCCAAAATATATAAAATGTGCAGATGAAACAAATGCTCTACAATTTCATTACAAAGTTCATACTTCTATCGATATTGTTGAGGAAAAGTTAAACATTGGAAACAAAACCACTGCAGATGTTCGAGAATTGTTCCTGGGCATGCTGTATTCGACAGAAGAATACAAAATGTAATAATAACACTACTAACATTGAAGCTGAACAATTTAATGTTTTATATTTACTATTAGATTAAATTGAAAAATTTTATGCATTTTTATTGTAGATTTGGATACGCAACTAATACAAAAATTAAGTTTATCATTGTTCTACAATCTTCAAATGCTACTCTGAGAGATAATGAAGTAAGAATGGTAAGATATGATTTTGAACACAAATATATAAAAATATTATTAAAAACAACAGTTAAATAAAAATTTTCTTTTATTGATTTGACTGACAGATGTTCCGGAAGCTACATATTGCATATGCAAATGCAGTTAGTGATCCATTTTACATTCCTGGTGACCAAATAAAATCCAAGTACTTACACACATTATTTACATTGAATTATATTTTTGTATTATCAAAGATCTTTAAAACTAAACTACTATTTTTTTTAGGTCTTTTGATACTGCTGTAATGGATATAATGGGATTAATAGTTGATGATAAAAAGCATTAGAATAAAATATTTATATAAATGTGTACATAATATTAATATTTTACATCAAATTGTAAATTAATTAATTTGTTTATTAAATAAAATAAATTCCTTTATGAAGTTTTGCAATTACATTTTTTTAATAAAGCGTTTACATGTAAAATACATAACAGATGATTTAATAAAAAGTTTATAATTTAAAGAAAAAATGTTGTACTTTGATATTAAAAATTTATTATTTATTTAATTAAAAATGAAGCATTCATAAAAAATGGTATTATGAATTTTACTTTTTGTACTACATGAAATGTGAATTAACTACTTAGCAAACTTTAAACTGATTGTTACAATCACATTATTGCAACAATCAGCTTGAACAAAATTTAATGATTCTTTAAAAAGAAGGTGTTAAGAATTTAACTTTTGTAAATTTAAAATGAATTTTTAATTACCAGATAAAATTTCAATACCATCTGTAATTATTTCATGTCTTGTTTCAGACTATTGCCTAATTTTCGGTTGTACAAAAAAATATTATGTATATTTTGAAAATTAGTAAAGAATATGTGGTTATTAATGAATGCGGAGAAAATGTTTGAAATCGATCTTTATCACCATACACTAATAAGACACTGATTACATAATCTTTTCATTGTGTTTTAAATACATCTTACCCAAGAATAATTTTCTTCTCTTTCAACATCTGGGCTAAAGTAATATTTACTTACACTAAAAATTTGACTTGTCTTCACGGCTGTCAAGAACTAACATATGGCAAAATCTTTTAACGGAGAGTATACAAGGCATTTCGTGATTTGAATAAAAAGAACGCTGTTTAATTGTACAGCTAAAACTAATGTAATTCGCGAGGGAAAAGTTTTTACACACCAAAAAACACTGAGTGTCGTTCTGGAAGGACATTCCGCGAATAAGAAGCTCTTGGTAGCAAAGAGAAATAAATAGTTGAAATTTTCTTGTATTTCCCTTTTTTAATTTTAGTTCTTATACTTATGGGTGATTATCACAAAAAAGTACTTTTTCGGTCATTTTTTTGGAAAACGTATGAAAAAGATCATTTTTAAAAGAATTGTATACACCTTATCCCTACCAAATTTTTATTGTTTGAGTTGAACCAATTAGTTTCTTATGTATTGGGAAATATAATTTTTCCACAAATTAGCAAATTCAGTAACTGTAACAAGCACTTTTTCAATCATTTTTTTTGCCTTGCGTGATGACAATGACAAGCGTGACAACACATGACACTGGCATTATTTTAATTTTTACATACAACTGAATTAGAAATCAAGTTTTTACTGCAGGCAGTAGTTTTGATTCGCCTGAATACTATTTCCTATATAATAAATTTTTATTAAAAATTTTTTAAGCCAAGTTTTAGTGCGTGACAGCAATGACGCACTACATTATCACCCTGGTAGAAATCGCCATTTTGCCCATTTTTGAAACGCTTTATCTCACATTTACTAGCCATTTATTGGGATTTCTAGAAAAATCCCAAGAACTAGCCAGTAAATGGGCGAAAAAGCGTTTTAAAAATGGCATGATTACTACCAGGGCAAAGTCAATTCAGTAAAAACTAATACTATTTGTACCAGTTAACCTATCAAACAAAATTTAATCGTTCGGCAGGAAAGCTGCTAATATATTAGACTTAAAAGCGCCTGTATAGTTGCAAGTGATCAAAGAATAGACACTACCTATGTAAAATGCTAAATATTGCCATCGTTTAATTTTCAACGTTTTTTTAAGACAAAGTTTAACTTTATTATTTTCATTAGAAAATAGTATTTTATAATCAAAAAATGTACAAAAAGTTGAAAATGTTGATAGTAGAGATATTGTATTTATTTAAATTATAATTTACAATCATTTTGAACCCGAAAGAATCACCCTTATACATTACACTGCCAATTATTTAGCGAATTTTATTATAAAAAGCCGTTGCAAAACATTATAATAATTTCATTATCGTTCACTCAAGCTCTCACTGCCACGTAGTAGTAATGTAAAATGATCACAACAAGAAGCACGAAAAATAAAAAATTTAGTTAATACTTGCGTGTTGTAAAGCAAATACAAAACAGTTCAATAATGTACATTGTCAACAAATTTCGTCATATTTGAGTTGCGTCAAATGAATATGTATAACTAATTATGTACGTAATCATCGCGAAATGCAAGTTATGAACTCTACTCTAAATACAAAAATTTCACAATAATCTTTTTTGACGCACGCGACAAAACCATGAATTTTGACAATATGTATACAACCATTCGTTTCAACGTAACACGTGCCGGAAACAAATATTATTTCATTACTTCTCAGAAAGTCAATTATTGCCAAATTTAGAGAGTACTGTTTGCAACATCATGTAATTAAGTATTTTTCTACTATTTTTACAAAGTTTGTTAAAGCGTCTGCTTGTTGTTAAGCTCGTCGGAAAAGCAATCGAATTAAGCAAAATTTATAACGTCAAATTGAAAACAGGAAATCGACGTTGCTAACGAAAACTAGTCTAGTTTAAATTGCCGACGAAAACTAGCATCCTGCTAAAGTTGCCGCGAAGACTAGTACAGTTGGCGAGTTCGCGGCGAAAATCGCGGCGAAGACTAGTTCATTTCGCGAACTTGCAGCAAAGACTAGTACTATTCGCGACTTAGTATTAATTAAAATGTATAGATGTTTTATAAATATAAGTTACAACACTCTGTGTATTCAATAGTCTTTTTTAATTATCTCATATATTTAATTATTTATGCTTGTTTGTTGAATATATATTATTGTATTTAAATGTCGTTTCGAAACGTACTAGTCTTCGACGGCAATTTAAACTATATATTTGAACTAGACTAGTCTTCGTTAGCAGCGTCGAAATATCAAAATACAGACGCACAATGAATATTCTTGGAATTAACGTTAGAGCTTTCGTATCAATGGACTTTCGAGGTATACAACACAAAGTAAGCGCGTATTCGCATATTTGTTATTTCATTATAAACACATGTTTTTTCGCCTGCCACTTTACGTATGAAGAGCCGTCTCATATGATAATAAAAATGAACTATTTTTTGAACTTTTGATGTTCTTCAGAAATTAACAAATAATTTTGCCGATGTGTAGCCGTTTCAAAACGTACCGTTTGCCGTTCATTTTCTATGCGGAAAATTAGCGATATGTAGCGTCACCCTATATAGAAAAAAAAGGATAATTAAAAATCGGAGCTGCACGGACTAATGCTTATTGGAATCGGTTAACTTGGTAAGAGCGTTCGCGTAATTAGCTGATTATATTCATACAAGTCGCTCTTCACAAAAAACAATTGACGTTATTTTACAATGCAGGAAAATGCAGATTTACCGCAGTTTTTAGAAAAGTTTCTCTCATAGCCGCGATATTTTATCGTTGCTCTATGCGTCACGTGCTTATTACTAATAAGACTATTACAAAGCTACAAAAAAATTTGCGATTTTTATAAGAACGTTCTTCAATTGAAACACAACGCACGATTGAGCATTCGGCATTGTTAAGTCAATCAAATTATTGAATTTTTACAAAATTTATAAATACGCGTTTATTGGACGAAAATATTTGACAAAAAAAGAAGGCGTACTTTCGTCGCAATCGCTGCCAATCAATCAATCGATTATGTTCATTACTTTGCGCTATTGATTTACATTCATAAAAGTCACAAATGCATGCAACGTGTGCTGCTGCTGCCGCTGCGCTCTCTCGTATTTCAACAAGTTTATACGCGGCAAAAGTTATTTTATAACCGTATTGAAACAAGATTTGACAAAAAACGAAAGGCAGTAAAATCGACCAGGTGAAGATTATAAAAACAAGCTAACCAGAATTGAAATTGCCCGTCAACAGGAAAGTCAACGACGGAAAGTCGCGTTTTTATGTTTGCCTAGTCAACTATAACAACATGTTTTAATGGTAACGATTTTCCGAGATGAAATCTTTGAAACTTGGCTAACCGGCGGATCTGTATCAACGAAATAACAATGATTTGAGTCAATAGTTTTCGAAAAATATCAACGATTTTTAAGATGTTATTGTGAGATTGAAAGTTTTGCCAGAATTTTTCCAGATTTCCCCACTTTAGTTCTTTACGATACTGATAACGTTGATATCTACGACGATATTATTTCCGGATTTTATCAATGTTTATTCTTTTACTTGGCGTATTATGTCAAGGTTTGTTAACTAATATTTGATCTTTTAATTTCATACCTTTTAATCGTAATATCCGTACCATGTAGATTGTTTATAAAGGAAATTTAATTTTTTATCATTAACGTCGAAAGCCAAAACGGATATTGCTAAATTCTTTAATTCGATTAATAATTTGCACCAACATTAATTTTAATTTAACATTAATTTTAATTGTTAATTTGTGTTAACCAAATTTCGTATACGCGAAATAAAGCAAATTTGTTAACACAAAAATTACTTCAGAGGTTTTTGAATTTGCATATTTCGTCACTTCAAAAAAGAAAAAAAAACCCAACAGGCAAAATTTTTTGACAAAAAAAGCGTATAATTTTATAGCTAAAACCAACGTAATACGCAATGTAAGAGCTTTATTCGCTAGTTTTTATTGGGAGGAACGATAACATTGTTAAGAAAATTTAATTAAAAATGCGCAGTGCGAATGAAGTATGATATTGATAATGTTGCAATATCAAATTTCATTTCATCAATCCTATCTCTTTCTCAAAATTTTCTGAATTTATTACGTAAGACGCGGCAGGCATCAAAGCTGTCGGACATTATAAACTCATAAAGGTCCCTTTTTAATTGAGACTTGCATTTTACGGATCCATGCATACATTATGCCGTAGTATAGGTATATCATTGAAAGATTAAAAATTGGCAAAGCTAAAACTTGATTTTGTATACACACAAATAAATCGACGAGCAAAGCCGTGCAAACAGAAAAACCTATTTCTTTATAAAAAAAAAAAATCAATAGCCAATGAATTACGATGAACCATTGACTCTGGGCTAATCGTAATCTCGCCAGCTGAAAATATTTGAACGTAAACTACAAGCGCGATTATACAATACCCGCTCTGTTATTGTAAATACGAGTAAACATAATGAAATTAATGAGGCGACAGCGAGATTATCGATGTATATCCCCGCGCGCGCAGCGGCATATGCAAGAATAACTGATTAATTATAGATGAGTAGATAAGCGGCAGAATTTGTCGCTGCTTACAGGAAATTGAACACTTGACGTCATGAAAATCTTACGAATCCTCTCGATCGCGTATAAAAGCCCGAGCTTAATCTGGCTTTGCATCGCAGAAGCTCGCAGCATACCGAGATAGCAGTAGTAGCGCACATCTCAACTAGACGCACAGCAGTCTGTCGAGTGCACTCGGAGAGCCTGCAGCCGATCGGCAACATGCCCTCTCTCATCGCCATTCTGGCCTTCCTGGCCGTCGTCTACGTCCTCTTTCGCTTCTACGCCCGCTACAAGCTCAACTACTGGAAGCGCCGGGGCGTCGAGCAGCTCCCAAGCTCCGACTCCATATTCGGCAACTTCAAGGAGGCCGTTCTCTTCCGCTCGGCCCCGGGCTGGCACCTCGGCGACATCCACAGGAGCGTGACGAACAAGGACGCCCCCTACGTCGGCTTCTACATCTTCCACAAGCCCTGCCTGCTACTCCGCGACCCGGAGATCATCAAGCAAATAATGATCCGGGACTTTGAGAACTTCTCCGACCGGCACTTCGCCGGCTCCCAGCAGAAGGACAGCATCGGCATGAAGAATCTATTCGGCCTGAAGAATCCCGCCTGGAAGTATCTCAGGTCGAAAATCACCCCGACCTTGACCAGGGGCAAGCTAAAGCAGATGCTGCCGCTGATGATGCAGACCAGCCAGCCGATGATGGACTACCTCGCCGAGCAGGGCATCAAGTCCCAGGGCGAGAAGATGATCGACGCCCAGGAGCTCAACTACAAGTACACGACCGATCTCATTGCCAATGTCGCCCTGGGAACCCCCATGGACTCCTTCCATCATCCCAACGAGGAGTTCAGCAAATGCGGTAAGACATTGCCTTCTTAGCATACGTTAATATGTCGGCCAATTTATTAAGAAAAAAAATCAAAGATAAACGAAAAATAACGATCTACTCGATTTTATTTGTACTTTTTGTTAATTCGATACAATTTTTAACGTTCGCGAACAAATTCAATTTAGCGATTCACTTTATCAAACGAAGCGGATATTTTTAAAAATGGCCGTAATCATTACACTTTGCATTATTTAGTATATTCTTCGTGCTTGTTGATCGATTGAATTGATTGTACTTTAGAAAAATTAATTAAACTACGTTAACAGACAACCGTGCCATTAATGATATTTCATTCGGATTCGCGTGAAATATGCCACAAATACACCTTTTCGCACTCGATAACGTGATCATAAGGTTGAATTCAAACTTGTAAAATTCCAGTTGAAAACTTCTTCCACGGTTTCAAGAGAATGGTGGCCCTGGTCACCGTGTTCTTCGTGCCGGAGCTGGTCGAACTCATTGGGCCGAGTATGCTGTTCAGTTCGAAATTCGTGAGGAAAGTCTTTTGGAGCGCCATGGACAATCGCGAGAAGAACGGAAACAAGAGAGGCGACTTCATCGATTCGCTCATACAGTTGAAGAACGGCGAACAAAATCCTGACTACAGTAAGTTTTGATGATTATACGCACTCCTACAGACATTAAATTAGCTAACGCACCGACGACCCTAAATTTTTCTTATCTCCATTTAATCGATAACGATTTTGCGTTACAGAATTCGAGGGTGAAAACTTGCTGTATCAGTCGGGCACCTTCTTTTCCGGCTTCGAGTCAAGCTCGACGACGACTTCGTTCACCCTCATGGAGTTGGCCGCTCATCCCGAGTACCAAGAGAAGGCCCGCCAAGACATCGAACGGGCGATCAAGGAGCACGGGCTTACTTACGAAGCTTTCAACGACATGAAGTACCTCGATCAATGCCTAGCCGAGGGCGTGAGATTACATCCACCAGTATCGACCATCGATCGCTACACCAGGAACGACTACCAGGTGAGCCGTCGAGGAGATATTTTTTTTTTGTTCCAACAGCTATATCATCTTGCCTCGTGCCGTTGCTTGCTACTCTCAAAGCCACGCGATAATAATTGTTTATTTTCTTTCCCCTTCAGATACCCGGAACCGATATCATCATTGAAAAAGGAACACCGATTTATATTTCGCTCTACGGCTTGCAAGAGGATCCACGATACTTCGACAGGCCGGAAGTTTTCGACCCGAGCCGATTCGACGAGGGCAAGACAATATCCGATGCCTACATGCCATTCGGCAGCGGCCCTCGTATGTGTGTCGGTGAGTAGCTTTTTTATACCCTCGTCAAGCATGATCGACGAAAATTAATCGCGTAGCCCGCGATTATTAATGCTAAAACGAAATTCGTTGCAGGAATGAAAGTTGGACAGCTGCACGCCAAAGTCGTGCTGGCCAAGATACTGCGCGAGTACGCGGTGACCCAGCGCCCGGAGAATAAATTGGTACTGGATCCAAGATCGACGTTCACCGCCGCTGCGGATGGAATAAATCTACACTTTAGAAAGCTCGTACAGTCGTAATCGTTATATAGTTGTCAGGGTACTCATATACATTTTTATAAATACTCATCATCTTTCAATCTGTACATACAATTAGATATTTATTTCAATGTAACGATAGGTGTAATAATGTTTTAGATTAGTTCATTTAAGTATAAGTAAAAAATAAATTGTTTTATTCTATTTTTTGGATATTTTATTTCCTCGCCTATTTAACGCGTAAACAAAGACAAAATAATACAGTTAAACGGTAATCAGTCGAGTAGTAACATTAAACATGCGAAATATAGATTAATCGATTAATTTCCACTTGGCATCTTAAGCCAAAATCCCCAAGGAGCGTAAACTTCTCCATTTTCTTCTTTCAATTCGCCCCGAAACACCTTCATTTTTACTCGTGGCACATCTGCGATTAAAAATAAAAGATTCATATCAGCGTTAAAGATAAAACATCTCCAATTACCGAATTAACAAAGAGCTCGCTCTGTAGATTTATTTGAAAAAAAATTTACCTTCGTAGCTGGTTTCTCCCGAAACATCCTGGTTACTCGCAAAACTCGACGTAATCAGTAAAAAAAATAGACAGATCGATAACGTAAGCGGTCTGTTCGACATCTTGAAAGTAACACACTGACTAGCTGATAATGCGATACGCTCTTATTTATACACTAGGCTGAGTGTATCTGGAGCACGAATTGTTTTTATTTTCTGGATGACTGCTACTCCGTTCCGTTACGTTCACTTTGTAAAGGTATTCCGATACTGGTCATAAAAAAAATGGATTTTTATGGTTCGTAAAATGTTTGGTAAACGTTTTATTAAAATAATAAAAAAGAAACGTTAAAAATATTGATGTTACAAGAATTTATGGTAAATTAAGCGAAGCGTTTAAAATTTCATTAATATATATTTTCAATTTCATAATATGGAAGCCCTGTTACACTTGCACCTGATGAACAACGCCTATTACAATGATATTCAACTGTAACATTAAGATCGCATTAACTTGTTTTTTTTTGTTTTAAATTGTTTATTAAACTCTCTGATGTTCACTCATTAAAAATTTATAATTAACATCGTTATATGGGCTTCTAATCTTGAGGAATATAATCAATTGAAGATCTAATAACAGGTAACATAAATCTGAATGAAAGGCATACATGAACGTACTAATCATGTTTGGTCTTTCGGCGTAGTTTCTTATACTGTTGAGGATTTTTAACTAACCATATTGATTCTTATTTTAGTTTTTTTTTTAAAGATTCTATCGTGTAATGTTAATAATCATAAAGAAAAAACAACAATTACATATATTGCTCGCATTTGTACACAGTCACAATACGTCAGCAACAATCTCGTACATACTCTTTACATGTTATTTTTTTTTCGTTTTTTCTTTTACTTCATAGATTAACACTTTAAATGAATTGTCGTAATCCAAGATTTTTCCCCTTTTTCTCAGCGTCACTTTACATTTTATTCATTGGCAGCATTATACTACATTTGTTCCAAATTACAATCGTTAACATTAAAGTTTTAATACGCCACAGTCTTAATCTTTTTCCTCTCAACGGCTTATATATTGGGTAAATTTAGAATCGAATAATCGTACTAATATTTCAATGATCAAAGTTAACCCTATCAAATTATTCTAAATTTGAAAATTTATAAAGGCTCGTTATGTTTTTTAAATAAAAAACTTCATTCGAGTAAATCGAGCGTATCTCGCGGTGAGAAAAAGTAGAGAAAGCGAGCAAAAGAGAGGCTATATAAGCGGAGAGGCAAAAAGATTTCCAAGTCTGTTGTAATTGGAAATTTTACGCTTTCCTATTTGGAGACGCTTGCAAAGACAACGAGAGAAATTACCATTGTTTATTACAAGTTTCTAGAACGAATAGCTCTAAAAATCAATAATCTCGAAAACTAGTAAACTGTCAAATGCAATATTCTCTCACACGTTTTTTTTTTATTCTCTATATTGTTCTTTTCATTTACCATATACTTACACAATGCTCTTTTTCTCATTCAGCTTACAACTTTTTTATTTTATTAGTTTTTTTTTATATAATCTGCATCTTTTTCTTTTTAATATAATCTTTTGCTTATCAACGTAGGTATATATATTTGTTTTTCTTTTATTTATTCTCATTGACATAGTCGGCTTACCTCGTTTAATCGATATATTGCAACGGAAATATATCTATAATATTTATAATCATACCCGACACTTCTGGAAGACATTGGAAGACTCACTTTTTCGTTTTTGTGTACAGACATTTTTCAAAAGTTCGCCGCTAAGCCGCGAGATCTCGGGATTACCCGCGCACGGATCTATTGTACTTTATCGCGATTACGAAAAAAAAAGACAACAATTAAACAAAAGCCGAATTCAAGATAAGGCGTACTAATTGCTGTACTCAACCAATTTAATTCACTTATTGATATATTCGATAACATAGTTAACTTTAATCCGCGCATTAACTTGATATCTAAGACGCGAGTTAAGTGTTCAATATCAATTTCGATAAAATCTCAAAACATTCGATTGTATATAATTGGATATTCAAGCGTGCTACTTCGGTAGCGGCAAACTTTGGCGCAAGATTTTTTTATTTGAAATAATATAACCTACGTACTTGACTGTAACTGTTAAAATCTCATCTCCCGTCTGTAACTTATCGCTAAAAAGTTGATTTTGCACATGGAATGTTTGTGCGCCTGTCAATAGACTGGAAGACATGGGATTAGCTGATTTTCTTTATATATATATGTATACACTTGTTTTCTAATCACAAATCACATTATAAGATCATCGAATGGAAGACTTAGTTGCCAGCAGCAGCTTACATATCTGCTTAATATATATATATATATATATATATATATATATATATCTATATAGATCACCTTCTCGGAAAACAAAAAAAAAATAAAAAATCCCGGTTTTTTAATGTAATCATCACGAGATCCTCAATCAATCATATATTTCTATTATATTAATCGATGCCATTGACAAGCCAACGACGGACTTTTGACATTTAAATTCTTACCGGTCGTTTACGTAAGTATGGTGCAGTGCGCGCTTAACATGTGAACAGCATTATAACACAGAGTCCGCGAAACAGAGAGAGAGTTATTGATATCTCAAGCTCTTAGCTTATCGCTAATCGCACGTGTAATGTTTTTTATTTTACAAAAAAAAAAATTTAATAATAATTCTTATCTTTCTCTTTGTCCCTCGAGAACAAGGCAGTTGTATTATGTATGGTACAATGCATATACCGCGACACATACATATGTGCGGAAGCATTGCGATTAAAATGAAAAGGCTAATCGAATTTGATGCTGCATTATACTCGCTCAACGATCAACGCTCGCGTGTTTTCCGTATAATTAAGGAAGTTCTGGATTTAAAATTATTTCACAGTCTACGCTTTCATTAACGCGATAACTTGATAGTTAAAGCTTTGCAAAAGCACTTCTTGCGAATCTCCTTCTTTTTTGTTCAATTGTTATACCGAGCGTACGTACTGGCAAAAATTATCCGCACATGACTCCAAAGTCTTGCTAATTGTTAAAACAACAAGTTTGAGATTGGTCATTTTCCTTTTTTTTTCCCCCGATCGTTATCATGATTTTAAAATTAGCTTAGCACACACGCGAATATCCAGCGTCGTTCGTTTCTAAAATGAGAGAATATATTCAATAATCAATAAGCAAACTACGTCGGTTGCAATCGAGGAATCGAGCGGCGAAAAAAATTAATTATCAATTTAATCAGCAAGACTCATCGTCATTGGGGTTCATCTAAAGCGGAGCGGGAAAAGGAATTTCAATCAGCCAACACACTCCGCACGTGAGTTTTACAACGATATTCAGCTTATTATCTGACAAATTTGAATCTCGTGTTGAACTACCTACTACGATTTCTTCATTAATCGTTTGAATAATTATTGTACGTCAGATCATTCGTTATCTCTCCCTCTTTCTCTCTTTAGTTTCTATCCCTAATATCTCTCTCCCCCATCCCCTCCCCCCTCAAAATCGCCTCAACAATAGTATAATATACTCTAATACTGGAAGACATCGATTTTTCACGAGGCTTATTCTAAAGATCTCCTATGTATATTCTTTAGCTTGTTCGTTCTGTTATTGTCACAGTCACCGCGCGATATAGTTTAAAAGTCTACCTCTCGCTCGTAACAAATACGTATGGGTTTTTTCTTTCCTCCTTCTTTGATTAAATAAAGTTTATCGATTACGAAGATACATGGGTTTTCTCTTCGTGGAAGACAATGATAAATATTGCGCTGCGTCGCGCAACACGGCGAATTAGCTCGGCGGCTCGTAACGGTATTATAGTAGTGCCGAGATAATCTCTCTGTTAACTCGGCTTTGCATATGCAGATTTCGTCGCCGACAATAATGACTTCTTTTTTCCTCAAATTATTAGCATTGAACAAACTATTCCGATAATTCGCGTGTCAATTTTAAATAATGATTCAAGTGTGGCGATTATAAAACATCAGGCTTTTTTTGTTTGCTCGACGAATTGCTTCGTTGCCAAAAAAAAAAAAAGATCAATTGCCAAATCAACGATTGTTGACGAATTGTACAAATCTGCTAGTAGAAATGGTATTTCAATAATTTGTTTAGCGCCCGAAAAAAAAAGTTTAAAAAAAGAAGGAAAAATGTCAACGAGGAAATTAATTACGGCGAATCGACGAATGACGACACAGTTTTAGGCTCGCATCCGGTCTGCATGGCCTCATACTTCGGTTTCGCAAATTTTCCACGCGCTTCCTCGATGTGCCCTTGTCGACCATAAGGAAAAAAATACGATAAAACGCGAAGTGAATAGTTTTTTTACGACAAGTGGCCTATGTTACTCTCAAGTGAAGGGGATAATAACAAGTGCCTATCTTGACGCTTTCTCTCTCTCTCTCTCATTATTTCGCTGCTAATACTGGCGTTCGCTCGTTCAGATAACGATGAGTATAACAGTGACAAGTGTTCATTGAAAGATTTCATCACTTGCTTGATTCGTAAATTAATGATGATCGATACGAGATGCTTATCGAAATAAACTGTTTGATATCGAATTACTTTACCGCGGCAAAGTTTGGCTTATTTTTATCCCTATATCCAAAGTTTTAGTACGTTGACTATCAATATCAACTAATCATGTTTTAATTTATTACCAGGCAAACAAGTATCAAGCAGCAATTGTCGTTCATTAAATTATACCCACATCTCAATGTAGATAACATGTAATCTTTAATCGTACGAAACTAATATTTCAGGATGATGTAATGAAAAAAAAAAAACAGCCAGGTACTCGAAAAATAATGAAAAACAAAAAAAAGTGTAAAAATCCACCGACTTAAATGATAAGGCAAACATCAGCGATTGTTATCGTTGCTTATAAGATATTTTCGTGAATTTCGACAAATTAAGAGTAATTGACCTTTAAAAATCGATCATCTTTATCGATAATTATCCAATCGAGCGAACGAATCAGGAAATAACAGCGCCGAGCAAGAGAGGGAAAGAAAGGAAAAGGAAAGAAGGAAACTAAGAGTGGGCTGGTCGGATAGTGGAGGAGGGCCGAGAGGCGCTCGTCGACGAGAGACTAACGCAGAGAGCGAGGAGTATCGGGAGGATCGATTGGGCCAGACGGCCTAGGTAGGAGGTGTGGCGGCAGGAGCAACGGCGTGCCTAGAACGGCAGGCCGATCTCGAAGGCCTTGATGAGGGCCTTGCCGGAGTCGTAGACGCCGATGACGCCGAATAGAACGCCGAGGAAGATGACGAAGCAGTCGAAGGCGACGGCGCTCGGCTCCATGGAGTTGCGCTTGAGCTTGAGGTGGAAGTAGCACGGCCAGATGAAGGAGAGCATGGTGCCGGTGAACGAGCCGATGAAGCCCATGAGGATGCTGAAGTGCGGTATGAAGATCGCCATGAGGATGGTGAAGACGATGACGCCGACGCGCCAGGCGAGGCCCCAGACCTTGAGCTCGCGGTCGAGCGTCCAGATGGTGGGGAAGAGGGTCTTCGGCGGGCCCCGGAAGAGCGCCCGCTCGAGCAGCTCGCACGCCGCGTAATAAGGCAGCGGGTACGACAGCACTGCCTTTATCACCAGGCAGAAGTTCACCAGGCCTTTGAAGCCCGAGGAGTTTAGGTTGTTCGTTATCACCTGGGTGCGTGGTCACAGGCGTTGTTATATCGTACGGGTTCGTGGGTTAGTTGGAGGAGGAGGAGTAAGCGATATATACCTGCTGGGTGTCGTTCTGGAAGGTCATGAAGCAGACCCAGCCGAATATCGACTTGAACGCCGCCGCGGCGATGTGGCTCCAATCGAGCATCCAGTTGAACTTGCTGCGATCGATGAGGTTGCCCTCGAGGGTCGGCAGGAAGATCTGCGACGTGTAGCTAAAGACGATTACGCCAAGGGAGATCGGAAATGTTTCCATATCGAGGCTCCACTTGACCTTCGACCAGCCCCAGTCGCCGATCTCCAGCATGCAGTAGCCCAGTATAATAGCGTTTATGAACAGATGGGCCATCGTGCACCAGAAGCTCAGCACCGAGACGTGATGCAGCGATTTGAGAAAGCCCAGCGGCACCAGGAAGCAGCCGATCAGCTAATGCGCGACAAGGAGCAATTGTTAATACGCGTAATATCGGAGCACGTGAGAATTTAATGAGTGAGAGAGAGAGAGCGCGTTACCATCATCCAGCTGCGCGTGTCTATCGCCCCCTCGGGATAGCTGCCGATCATGAGGTCGCCGCAGACGACGACGTAGAGGATGCAGGTCATGAGGAGCTCGATTATCTGGGCGATGTTGACGACCCGGGCGCCGACCTGGGGCCCGAAGCACTCCTTGGCTATGGCGACGTAGGAGTCGCGCACGCGCACCCGCTGGCCCGTGCTCGGGTCGAACTCGTACAGGCACTCGACCAGGATCTTGCCGGTGTAGCAGCAGATGTAGGCGACCCCGACCATCGCGGCGATGGCCCAGTAACCGCCCCGGAGCACGGCGAACGGTAGCGAGACGATGAACATGCCCTATCGAGTTATATCGATGCTTACTTGGAGCTTTCAAAGCGAGAGAGAGAGCAAACGGACAAAACGACACAGATTTTATGTTCTACAGGCTCCAAGTGTGATTGAACGTTCTGATCAACAACCAAAGCGAATCGGATATGGTTCAACTATACATATGGCTTTTAGCTGCGGAAAAAGTTTTATAAGAATCTTGGAATTATAAAAAGAAAAAGACACTTATGAAAATTGAATGAAACATTTTCAAGCGGATGCAGCGTATACATGAGTCTATATCGATTAACCGTATTTTCATAATTTTTTTTGTGATTTTTTAAATTCAACGCATTCGAACACTCAAAAGATTAATATTGAAAGAAAATTTTAATATTAAACAACATGAACATTTAATACCTATAACTATATATGCCATTACATAATAATCCATTAGAATATGTATAAAAGAATAAATTATTGACTTGGTGATCAAGTGACAACTTACAATCTATAAGATCATAACTATAATAACGTTAGGCTTGTTGAAACATGCAAAAATTTAATTTTAAAATAACAGGTGCAAAACATCCATCATGGCTTGGTCTTACCGCGTTCAATTGAATCTACTAGCTGGGGAGGATTAATAATTTCGAATTTGCGTAAATAAAAAGTTGAAAATTACAATTGCATCGATAGAATGAAAAAAACCGCTGCTAACTACTTTAGCAGTGTGCTTTCTCAACAATAATATTTATCTGAAATACAATTTTTGTATCTTTTGTAACAAAATTAGGA
>JAPYYQ010001822.1:0-34046 GCA_030522585.1 Anagyrus pseudococci
AGTATTATACGTGTAGTAAAATTCCTCTATACATCGAGTCTGTCCCCAAAAACCTATACAATATAGTAATTTTTACTTATACAAATCTATACGTGTAGATAATCTACTCAAGATTACTATTTTAAATTGCGATGAAAATCCAAAATATTGATTTTACCGCAAAATCCCCAGGGATTTAGCCGAGGTGAAAAAGAAAGTTTTTACGAGATTCAAACTGATAAAACAAGAAAATCCACGTTAAGGCGAATTCTAAAATTAGCCGCGGCGCAAAGTTTAATTTGCTTTAAAGCCCCAAAGTGAAAGAAGTTAAAATAATATGCCCGTCTGTCATTTGCCAAAAAATTTCTCTCTCTCTCTCTCTCGTTTTCTCGGATGCTGCACTCTCTTCTCTATGAGCACGCGTAAAAATGCCTCGGAAAGAATTTTTAAACCTGTTTAAGCAAGAGAGAGAGAGAAAGAGGAAAAAAAGAAACGCACCATCTCGTTCCTCTCATTCTTTTTTTTTTTTTATTTTTTTTCCTCGACTTATCAAAGCCTTGGCCGCGTCAAAATGCAACATATAAATTTATCGTTTTTAAAAAGTGAAATATATTTATCGCGTCAAATATCGTCACCGAATTATCATGAATTATCATAAATGAAACTTAAAAATCGAATTAATACACGAAACGAGAAATAACTCCCCCACCTATACACCACACCATCTCCTGTTTCCATCGATACATAAAAGCAAAAAGAAATTCATTAATGCCCAGAATTTCCTTAAAAAAAAAGAACCGGTGCAGCTTCACCCGCAGTCCGAAAGAAAAAGGCAGCGGCCCACACAGCAGGTTCACATAATTCATTATCCAGACACACACAAAAATGCCAAGAGCGATTATTAACAATCGAATAAACGAGCGCGAACGGGCACATTAGCATCGGCGATAAACGAAGAAAACGAACCACAAATCCCGAAAGACGTCTCTCTTTCATCTCTCTATCGGGAATCTAAGCGATAAGCCCAATACAGTAAACCACGAAACCTTTTTCCCTCCCAATATGAATACCATAAATTTCCATGACTGTATACGTGTTTACACGCATAATAGTACCGGGGGTCCAGAGAGTCCCCGTTATAGGCCTCCAAAGCCAAGCATGAATATTCAAGCGGAGGGCCAAAGAGAAAGTGGCCGAAAAGGAAGAGGCTCTGTGTAGATGGGGAGAGCCGGTCTTATCGCGGCCCCGTTACGCCCGAGACAATCGGACACGCGCAGGTTTTTCACGTGTACATACGGTCTACTCTTGTTCGTGCGCCGATGCCGGCCGGCGCCTCTTGTTTGCTCTCGCTTTGCAATGATAATTGGCCCACGCGCACCGGCGGCCCGCCTGCCTTTTCTTCCCATGCGCTCTTCTCTCTTCTTTTCCCTGTTACTCTCGCACTCGCACCTGCCTATCTTCTGGAGGTCTTGTTCGATAGATTAATGACTCTTTTTCGAAATATCGAAGTTTACGACTGTATCCCAATTTTTATTAACGTTGGAAAAACTTGGATAACATTTCTTTGTTAATCGTGAAATTCTTTCACTTCATTTTTCAAACAGTTTCGTCGACTTTTTGTATCGGATGGAGAAGGGGAAAATAATTGTTATTCGATCGATCCAAGAGCGTCTTCGAAAACACAGAGGCCCAAAGTTGTTAAACGTTATAAATACATATGCAGGCGGTGTGTGTGTTTTTGCTGTTGCCCCGGTATATACCCGCACGCGGCTTACAGTATAATTTCGGTGTATACGCGCCGGCAAATCGAATTCTCATTCCCTGTGCGCATACGATGTCGAGAGAGAGAAAGAGACTGACCTACTTATATCCGACTTGGTATTTTTATGCGAAGAGCCGCGGCGCAGAGAAATACAAAAATTCGTTAAAAAATTTGTTCAGTCCAAGTATACGCGGATCGTTTGAAATAAAATGCGACTGCATGTTACATTGCGACTCCGTGGACAATTAATGTTTTAGGAATGAAGTAATGCCTCTTATCTCGTTGGGTAAACAAACGTGAATTTCATCTTCTTTTTACCATGTGTTTATCGTTTTTATGCAAAGAAATGTACGAGCTCTGATCGTTTTCTCTGTGTATAACGGCTATAGGTCGAATTCTCTTGTGCATGGCAACCGAGCCGGAATAATCTTAAACAAACATATGTGTACACACATACGTATGTATGTGCTTTGCGAAAGCTCTTTGGTTTGGACTGTATCAGCGCGCCCACTTGAACTTTATTCATTCCCTCGTTGACTTATGTTTTTTTTGTTCGGTTATTATTTTCACGCCGATTCGAAGTACTTTGTAATGTGCTTTAATTTAATGAGTCTATATAATCATAGCAAACACGTAATCGATTTTCACGCTCCGACATCTGCTTAAACAAAAATCATATCACAAGCGATATATGCCATCCCACCGATAAAACTATTCATTCAGTCGTCTCTGATTTTACTACCATTATAAAAGAAGCTAAAAACCAAATATTGACAAAACAAAAAAGAAGCTCGTTCACTCGATCCCTCATTTATAATATCCCACTTGGCAATGTACATATACGTAAACAGACTATACTATGCGTAAAACATTATGATCTGCAAATCGAATTACCATAATCGCCAAGCTCAACAATACCGAGCCGATCGATCAACGTCAATTTTCCAAACTAATGCAATGAAATATATCTATCTATACGCACACGCGCCAGAGACACCTGTAATTATAATAGCAAGCCAAGCGACTCTCAGATCCTTCGATCCGCATAAAATCGACTTTCTAAAAAAAAAAACGTCTTTTTGCTACGCTCAATGACAGGTCAGCCGGTATACTACGGTGGAACATCGTAGAGCCAGGCTTGGAAAAATTGCGCTTTTCGCCGTCTTAATTTAACCGTAATAATCACGAGAGTGAGATGTTTTTGCGGTCATCACCTCGGGAAGTAAACAATCGCATAAAACTAACATTACCCACACACATCGAAATAAATAAAAATCTACCCAAAGCACGGCTAAATTAAAAAAAAAGAGAGAAAAATTGATAAAAATCGGCAAAACAGAGGCGAATCGTTATATTCACATGGCGGATCGGCAAACGATCGAGCGCAGGAGCAGCAGGCCAGGAGAGCAGGCTCGCGGCGCGCGGTTTCTCGCGGACGCGCCTCGCCTTGGCCTACATGCGGGCCGCGACGACGACGACGACGAGGCGGCCGTATTCGCGCGCGCACGTGCGCTGTACAGGCTCTGCGCCGGCAGCAGCACTCTTACGTTACGTAACGGAAATTCATCGGCCTATTATCGGCAAGCGAGCGAGCGAGAGAGAGAGAGCAATGCTTTTCACCTTGGACGCGTGCAGCGACCTTTGCCTGAAGGGGCCTCACGCGCTCTTGTGGATGTGTTATAACGCGCTTCTCCCCCTCTCCTCGTGCATATGTGCAAGCTCGCTTCTCTCTCTCGTAATGCGATTCATCTCGATATATCGCGATGTTTTTATGTGGAATACTGGGTTTCTGCAGCGATTGATTCCAGGTTCTCGGCTATTTGGAATTGCGTTCGGGATATGTTGGTTAAAAAAAAAAACGAGAAACTTCCGAAGGTTAGACGACGCTTAACTCGTCGGTTCGTTTCTTAATTTTTTTGTTCAAAATTTGGCAAATCAATGTTTGCCACAGGTGGACAGCCGGCGTATCACCGCAAATATTTAACCAGCGCTCGGCGTGCATTTTGTAATCCGAGTCTTTACCGAGTCAAAAGAAGAGAGAAAAAGCTCTCGCGAGAGAACAATCGGCCGATTGTCAGCTGCGATTAACCGGTCTTTCTCCCTAGGCCAGATAGACTGAAAGGGAAGAAGCGTAACGACGAATTAATTAAACGTCGCGTGTGTGGTGCCTGTGTGTATCGCGCGCGAAATGGTTATTTATGAAAAGTGAAAGCATCGTACATACACAAGTGCGGGCTGTAATAATGTTTAGCTGTAAAGCGTAATGACAGAGAAAGTGACTGGCTAATGAAGGGTTGTGTTGTACGGGCGAGCCCGAGCAATCCTGTGTCTGTGTGTCTCTCTCCGGAAAAGATTGCCAAGTGAGTCGCGCGCGAATGTGGTGTATCTCACCCTGCGATATTGAGATGTATTCGTCATGATGCTGCGATTGCGTTTTTCTGCTTTTCTTACAATACAGTTATACATTATTGTCTATAATGAAACAAGTATTTATCCGTTATTTTGGAGAAAAAATGTTTGAACTGCGGGAACGGTATACTATATACAGCACAGGAAATCCGTTATATCTCGATTACCAATGTCTTTCTCTCGGGATCAGCGCTTTAAGCTGTTGTGTCCCCGAGTCGTTGACTCTCGGCGATTGATTAATAACGCGACCCCAAGCTTGTCACAATATTTTGAGAACGCCCGAGCAAATTTCAATTAAGTACCGTAAATTCTTAAATTTAACATAAACTGTTGCATTGGACCTCATTCCCAAAATAAACCCTACAAACTCTTCCCTAATCCGTAAAGCTACATCATTAAGAAATCCAACGATTACCGTGCGAGACCTCAAAAACAAAAAACCGAAATTTTTTCACGGATACGGAAAAAAAACACATAAACGCAGGGTGTATAGCATCGCGCGCGCGTGTGTGTGTGTTCCCGATACCCTGCTCTTCTTTCGAGGCACATCAAGCGAGGAGAGAGTTTATATTCGATTCGGGCTCGGGCCGATTAAAAATAGATTTTAAAGGTTAGCGCACCGAGAGAGAAAGAGAGAGAGAGAGAGAGAGCGGGCCACGGGGGAATTCAAAATAAAATCGCTAAGGTTAGACCCGGCGTGTCTCGCGCTACTTTCTTTCGCTCTATCTCCGTCTGTCTCTCCGTACAGCGCAAGAGCGAGAAAAAAGCCTCGTTTCTCAGTCCCCTCCCCTCCTCCGAGCTTTGTTTTGATCTGCTCTCTCGAGCGCGCATCTTTTCTGCCTGCGATTGAGCATCTTGTTTTCGTAACGCGATGTTGATGCTGGAAAGATCTCTATAATGCTAGATTGACGAGCTTTCGGGCCCCCCCTTTTTTGGACTGAATTCTACCAAGATTTCGTTTGTTTATTTTTTTCATTTGATAAGCGTTGTCTTTTTTCAAGATTGTTTATTCGCAAATTTATCGTCCCAGAGGTTCTTGATAATTTTGAAAAATTTGAATAAAAAAATAGAATTTCACGCGAAGCTCGTACCTCCTCCGTAAAATTTGAAACTCATTGCAGGGTGTGAAAAAGAAAAAAAAACGAAAAATGAAAAATGAGTAACACTGCACTGCAGCTGAGTACCTGGGCAAAAAGGTTTTGTTACCACTTGGGAAAAGAGATCCGAAAAAAGGGTTTGCAAATAAAGCGGGAGAATTTAGAACAAAAGTTTATTTTACGCCTCGTTTCAACGCAGTGTCGAATTTCTTTTCAACCATATCTTCTTTACGAAAGATTAATACATAATATATCAATTTTGTATGCCATATGAATATTTTTATTTATAATGATCATTAAAATTTTGGGTTTACTTTCTGTTTCAGGTAAGAACAACCGAATCCGTCTCGTAAACACTTCAAAAGTTCGTTCTCTTCTCTCACTAATAGGTAAATAAAATAATATCTAATTACTTATACAAAACAATCCTAAAACTACCTAATCTAAAACTCAAAGCATCTCTACAATGAAAAATTTACAAATCCACCTATACACCGAATCTACAAAGCTTCTCGAGCAAACAAATCTCATTTGGTAGCAAATAATATTTGCAAAAACCGAACAGAGCGCGAAAGCAAACGGAATCAGGCAAGAAGAAGCACAGGCGGGCTTTTCCTAAAGCTCATTTTTAGCCGAACCGTCGAATATATCGTTGCACGCGATAACCTTGCGATTCCTATTTGTTCGCCCGATAGTAGGACTATCGTAACGAGACGATATTTGCACTGCGCGCGCGTGTGAGATACGGTGGCCAGGCGTTTATATTTCGACTGCACTTTTTTTTTCATACGTATATGTCCGCTTCTCTCGGTCATGAAATTCCGGCGGCTTAATCGTCATCTTTAACCGGCCGACGATAACTCGCTATCGCTCCCGCGCGTACGTGTCTTTGTACGTGAATATATTCATCCAATTCACGCTGGAAGTGTAAATATATATCCGTTGAGGCGTCTTTGAGCTTTTGAAAACAAACTTGCGCGCGGCTCTTCCGATTAGGGAAGTTATTGTGAAAAACATGGTATTTCGTCGATAGTTTTTCAATCTACATCACTACAATACTCTAGTTAGATAAGAGAACCTGTTTTTTTTTGGTTTAGTTGTAACAACGCTATTGTGCGTTTTTTCTCGCGATCGGTTGGATATCGGTGTAGGAAAGTGTTTGTTATAATTACGAAACCTGGAAATGTATGCCGAACGGAAAAAATCACGAGGGAGAAAAAAAGTCCAACGGTTTTCAAGGCTATATAATTAGACGATGATAATGTGGATAGAGAATTTACATTCACGAAGAATAAGGGGGGAAAAAAGGAAGGACCAGGGGAAAGCAGGGGAGGTATAGTACGATGAGATCATTTAGATAAAATTAATCGAAAGGCCGAAATAAATAAGAAATTAGTATTCGTGAAATTGATGTTTTCGCGATTAACCAGCTGTATTTTTTTTTATTCCTTTATTTTTCTCTTCGCCTTTCCCCTCTTCCATAATTCCTAATCAATTATTCGAGGTACGATTGAAAAACCAGTCGGCTCGCGGCGTATATATCGGCAGAAGACGAAAACGTAGAGAGAGAGAGGGAACTTATTTACAAAACAGCACCGATGCCAAAACAAATCGAAAAATCACGTCGCAGAGAGAGAGAGAGAGAGAGAGAGAGAGAGAGAGAGAGAGAGAGAGAGAGAGAGAGAGAGAGACACACACGGAGAGAGACGTGCGGGCGTTAAAGTAACGCGCGCCGGGGAGAGAGCGGCAGAGGCGAGATTGTATTTGTCGACGAGGAGGAGGAGGTGGGGTCAGAGGCAGAAAACGAGCGCGCTCTCAACAGCTCGCGTGTATAATACATAATACCCCATGCAAATCTATATGCGCATACGAATGTATATCGCGATCGAGGAACAAGGAGAGCTGCTGTAGTAGTAGTAAAGTACGGAGAGCCGCGCGCGAAAGTCTTTCTCGGCCCGGCGCATCAGCGTGAAACGACCGAGAGTGTATACCGCAGGAGGAGGAGAGCCGGCCGAGAAAGGTGGGGGGAGACGCACCTCAGCAGCTCGGCCGAGCGTAAAATCAAAGCCGAGAGATTCCGGTTTCACTTTCGTAACTCACCGACTGCGCTCGCTCGCTCACTCGCGAGAGCCCGAGCCGGAGAGAGAGAGAGAGAAAGAGAGCAGCGTCACTTTTGCCGGAGAGAACCGCAATCGCCGATATATAGCCGGCGGCTCTCTTTCTCTCCTTACCTCTCTTTCTCTCTTCTCCTCCAAAGAGTCCTATACTCCCATTTGATATCGAGGCGTGCGATTTATTTTGCCCCGCGCGCGGCGCGACCGAAAGAAACCGAATCGACGCGATTGTCTCTTTAAATTCGCTCCAATGCGTGTGCGCGTGCACAGCTGAGGAGTTTCCGGTCTATGTGAAGCGAAGAACTTCACTCGGAAAATTCGCATATTCTCCATAGGTCTACGCACACACACACCTATTTCCCGTGCTTTTGTAGCAGGCATAATTCCCCGGTCGGCGCTGCTTCGCTCTCACTCGTTCTCTCTCGGTTCGCGCCAATAGCATGCGCAGCCGGGGGGAGACTAGCTCTTCTTCCTCGGCACATACACTTTCCTCTCTCTCTTTCCTTTTCGCTGCGCGCAAGAGAGAGAGAGGGAGGAATAAAAAAAATAGACACAGACTGAAAGCGCGAGCCACGGAGAAAGAGAGAGAGGGCCCCATTACCCGCGTCTACACATAGAGCAGAGCTCTCTCGGCCTGGGGGACTCTCGTGTGCGTGCAGCGCGTTGGCGCGCCGGAGTCATCGCGCGCGCGGCCCTAGGAATGCAGAGGCCCCAAGGATGCGGAGTCTAGCCGCTCCGAGAGAGAGAGAGAGGAGAGCCTCGACGGTTTTTTACACGCGCGCCTGCCTGCCATCGCTTAGCTGCTTGCACTCGATCTGTGTGTGTGTGTGTGTGTGTGTGTGTGTGTGTGTGTGTGTCTGTGTGTCTGTGTGTGTGTCTGTGGATATGCGCGGAACCGCGTCAAGGGTATTTTGCCGGCGAGACATATACCGGCTCTTGATGCCTCTCTGTGGATGTTAATGCCAAGGTGTTCCGAGAGACATTTGCAGACCTTTAGTTTCTCCCTTCGTTGCAATAGACGCATTTGGTGATTTTATAAATCGTTTCGTCGCTTTTTAGAAGGAATCGAAAGTGACGTTAGTGTATCGAGCTTTTTAACTCTTTGAACTACTTGTATAATAAAACAGCAGGGCCGAGAAGACAGCGTAACATTATCGTAAGAGAACAACAAGACAGAATAGGGCTGCGTCAAAGTGCCCTCTTCTCTCGCTTAGCCCCCGTCCGAGACGGCTTTTTATACAGGGGGTCTCTCGGACAGGTAATCCCGAGAATCGAGGCTCGATTAAATCTGCGAGAGTGCGAAAAACGGGAACGAAAGTCGCATCCACTTGAACCCGATCATTATCCTACCGAGCTCACCTCGCCCCCCCCCCTCCTGCTGCTTGCAAACGGGTTTTACGCAGGCTGGGATGACGCTCTCTGACTTCTCCTCTTCTCTCCTCTTCTCAACTTCCACCTCGTCGTTGTACTTTGACGTTCTCTGCAGGTTGTGCCGATCGCTTCTGCGTAGACCGGCGTTTTAGCGGGAACGAAGGATCGAGAGGAAATAGGAAGATGTTTCGATCTCGAGAAAAAGTCGTTCTCTTGTTTATTTCAAATAACTATGTTTGGAATACAGCCAAAACGTCCTTGTTACCAACCCGGTACGACTATCTCTCCTTACCGATCTTCCGGCTCCGCGTCAAAGCCAAAACACGCATAGCGTGCCGAGCAAAACGTGCGGCAAAATCAAAACTCGCGGGCGATTAAAGAATCGAGCTGTAGTACACGTAAAGTGTGTTATTGTCGCAAACAAGCGCAAAGAGAGCCCGGAAATTTAAAGTCAAAGTCCACATACAGGCTATTTCGTACATACGGAGAATTTACGACCTTGGGTACGAAACGATTTGTCGGAAAGCGCAGCTCTCGTTATCGCCTCGAAAGCGTAAAGCGTTTGGCCGATACCAGCGAATACACATATCGCGAATGTTTTCGCGCTTGGCCGAAGAGTTTGTGCAAATAAGCTTGTCGCTGTTTTCGGCAGGCCGACTGTTTACGAATCGTTTATTTACTTCGGGGAAGGCCGCGTCTTGCGCTGCAGGTGTGTATCGTTTTTGCCTTGTCGCTCGCTACCACTTTCAACCACACCACCGCGTCTGCATCCAATTGCTCTACGTTTCAACTCCAAAAAAAGCACTTGCTATCAGACTCGAGCCGTCACATCAGCCGCTTATCCTGCTCGAGAATGAAAACAGAGGCATCCGCATATATGTACGCGGGTATATCTCAACATAATCCGGTGCTCAGATAAGCCCATCTCGCCGGAACGAAAACACAGAGGCCGTCCTGCTGCAGGCCCGGGCCCCGATATCTCGTCTGCCCGGGGTCCCGTGTGTGTGTGTGTTTGCCGAAAGATAAGAATCCTGGCCGTAAGCGTCGTCGGCGAGCAGACACGCCTCGAGGCCTCAGTAGCTTGGCGCACGTGCGCCGAGATTCCTCGACCTGCAGTCTCTCCTGCTTTTTAGCTTTGATTCTGCCTCGCTGCCAATACGGCCACCTCGTTCCATCGTCCATTATTCTGCATAAGGTATTTTACAAACTCATCATATTACATTTCCCTCGCTGTTTAAACGATCCAACCTCTATAAAAAAAAGAAGATACATCGGTATGAAAGAGGTAAAATCAAAAGTAATCCATCCCGAAAACGGAGCTGTATTATGTCGGTCGCGCGTGCACGTGTGTATTATGCTCTGGCGCAAGTGCATAGTCTGCAGCGTTGCGCTTGCGCAGTGGCAGCCCTCCCCTGGTGAGCGTAGGTTCAGAGCTTGCGGTTCCTCACTTCCCATCGTGTGAATGGACTCTCGCGAGAGCTTGGGCGAGGTCGAGGTATCGAGCTCTACATGTCGTCGTGCGCGCACGCGGCCAGCTTGGCCAATGAGCGATGCAGCGCTCTGCACGTGCGCCGAGCACTTTGTGTATGCGACACTCTCCGTAGACTGAAATTTTGTAATAGACAGACTTTCGCAGTTGTATGTATGTACGCGAGACGTGCGCTTACGGCTGTTGGTAAGCTGCTTGGATGTAGGTCGCCGTCCCTTTTTTATTCATCTCTCTCTCTCTCTCTGTTTCTCTACACTGATCTCGCTCTTATTGATCTTGCACGTCTCTGTTCTTTTGCACTTCATTTGTAATTTCGAGTTTTTACTCGAAATCCGATTATTAATATTCGCGGAAAACGCCCAATCGACTTCTACATCCCATATCGTCTTAGACTCTGTTTCATTCTTTTTCCTCCTGCAATCGCGACCATCTCTCGCACGAACCAAGCGACCCGCGGCCCCTGGAAAGCTCGGCACGTGCCAGATTTCGCATAAACCACGCTCTCCTGCGAGAGAAAGTGGAAAGGAGAGGCTTTCCTTTCGCTTGGTCCTTCTCCCTCGAGCAGTTACGGGCCTCGTCGCCGACACATTCGCGGCCTAGATCGATCGAATCAACCTCTGCGACCGATGGGAATTGACGCACTTGGTATTGTGTCCAACCGCGTCTAGCCGGCGCAGTTGTATAACGCACGAACGAAAGTTGAAGAAAGTGGACGCGTGCCGGGGACGACAGCGACAGTCGCCCTCGGCTTACTTATCAAGTTCGCGAGCTTTTCCTTTTTTTTTGTAGAGTTGCTCTCTTTTTGCTCGTTTGCCTCTATGTATTTATCAGTAAGAGACAGCAGCTGTGACTTGACTATTTTTTCATCGTGGATTATTTCTATACCAAGCAATGCATTATTTAGCTACGAATATTCGTTCAAACAAAACTCCAGTGAAAATCTCGTTGGCAAAAAAGAAAAGATTCGGCATCGTCGAGAGAGAGAAAGACCAAAAATGTCGTTTTCGACTCGGCACCGAAAAAGCCTCACGCTGAGCAAAAAGCGCAGGCGCGCACCAACCGAGCGAGAGCGCGCACTGACCGAGATGTGCGGGGCCGAAAGTGGAGCAGCCGGTCGATTTTTGCACACACTCTCTCGCGCGGGGGCAGGCTTGTTATCGATCGGCCGCCGCGCGCGAAAGCTGCCGCCGCGACCCCGCAGGACGATGACTCCGCACACGCTCTCCCCGCCCTTTCTCCCCCTCTACATACTCCTATACATCTCCATGTGCGCGGAGATGACGACGGAGTGCGAGCAAGTTGGATGAAAGGCGAACGCGCGACGTTTATTTTTTTTTTAATTTTCGGCTTGGCTGATGTACCATTGCGTCGTTTTTATTTTCGTGAATATTCGATTAGGATTTTAAACCTTGGGCTCGATATTAATTAATTATATGATTACGATGTATCGGGTGATGAAATTTTTGGTTTATTTAAAATAATTTAATTTCCAATAAGATGATAATAAATGGTAAATAAAGCAACCTTAATCCGGGAGTGTTTTAGCCAGAACAGATTGGTTGATGAATGGTCAAATTTATAAATATTTAAAGATTCCCTATATCGTTACGGAAAAATTGCAAAACACGCGCGTGCGTCGAGAAAACGAAAATTAAGCTAAATCTTATCCAGAGCTGTACAGCAACAGCAGCAGCTCTCTTATATACCGAATATTATATTCCACTATACACTTAGCCGAGCTGCAAGGCAACGTAAAAGAAAAAAATATCCTACATCCACGCACACAGGCTTACCTTTCCCAAAAAAGTCTCATCCCTCCTTATCTGCTCATCCTTCTGCTTCTTCTCCTTCAAAGCCCCCCAAAACGCACGTCCGCAGCAGACTCGCGCGTCTCGAGCGTCTCTAAAAAAACGTAGCTCGCGCATTCCAGAAGAGAGAGAAAGAGAGAGAGAGAGAGAGAAGAAGAAGAGAGTCCAAGAGCAGGTATATACTGCACACGCACACGTCAGTATAGGGAGGTAGAGAGAGGCTCTCGGTCGGACCGAAAGGTATACAGCGGCAACGGCGAAGAAGAGATAGCCGGCTTGAGGTTTAGACAAGGACGGCAAGTGATTCTCCGAGATTTGCGTATGCAGCTCGCGCTGTCTAAGTCTCCCTGCCTCTCTTCGCGTAGCCGGTTCCCTCCCCCCTATCTCGTTTTTTCGGAGCTGCCGCCCCCTCTTTCCTCTCGGGGGCCACTCCTAATTCCTCGCGCGCGCCAGATGCGGACGCGGCAGCAGCTCGGCTTCTCGACGCCTCACTTTAGAGGCCCGGCGAGGTGGTAAAGGGTGGGGGGAGCCTCTTTGTGTCCCGGTGCGTTCGGCGACGCGTTTCCCCCCGCAGCAGTCATGTGCAAATTTTGCGCCTCCCCCCCACCCCATCTGGCTGTCGCTGCTTTGGCCCGGTCTCTATTATTGTCGAGGAGAGAGCGCAAGGAGACTCGGCGAACCGTTGCATAGGACAATGCTCCCCCCTCTCTCTCCGTCACTCCCTTCTAATCCAGTCGCCCAGCAGGCGAGATAATACACCTCCTCCTCGCAACGTCTGGCGTGCCTATACCATATACGACTCTGTATTAGCCGCGAAATAATCCCCCCCTAAAACGAGCGCGTATAGTGTGCGTGTCTGTCTCGCGCGCGCCGCCGAGAGGTAAACGACACCGAGACGCTTTTCAGACGTGTTGTCGTCCGGGCTCAAGGACGAAATTGCACGGCCGTTTGCGAACCTGTGGACGCGAGCAACTGCGCGTATACTCGGGCGTTATTGCAACGATCCGGAAACTGTATCCTTTCTCTCTCTCTCTCTCTCTCTCTTATCTCGAGTATGGAAGTTTGTTGATGCTAACCGTGATAAGATTGAGCTATACTCGAAATCGCTTGTAATAGCTCGCGCGCGCGTGTGCGTGGGTTTAAGCGTTTTCAAAGGTTTGCCCCTCCTTATCTTCGCTTAACAAAAGAGTTTGTTGACTTTTCATCATTGATAGGCGGTTTGTTATTAGTCCGTTGACAAAATCTCGCTCTGCCGTTGGCCTATTACGATTATCTACGAGAGAGAGAGAGAGGATAGTGGCCAGGCTGGAATATCATTAAGATAAAAAACGACGCGTATTACAATTCCAAATTGACCGTTTGAGAGAGAGAGAGAGAGAGAGAGAGAGAATCGTAAAAATCTATAAGAAATATCTCGAAGGCCGTTGAAAGCAAAAGCCTCTATCGGTGGACTCTTAAACGTTTCAATACAGGAATGACCGACAAAGCCGTTCGTTAGTCGCGCCAAAGATCCTTTTTCGACTTATTCCTAATATTTTGCCTAAACACGTTGTGGTGTAATTCGTAATGTCGTTTGTATGACAATCGACCGTGCGTGTCCGTACAGTGGAGTAGCCGGAATCGATAGCTGTGGGTGGTCTTTAAAAAAATCAACAATTTCTTCTTTGACATATCCCATCTAAAGGAGAATTATATCCTGCTATACAGGATTTATCTTGAAAAATCTTGTTTGTTTCTTTATCCTTTTTTTTCTTACGATCGAGTTTATTCGTCCTGCTGATGTGACCCAATTAGCCCGAGCGATCAACAGGACTATGTGCTAAAAGAGTTTTTGGATTAACTGCTGTTGACTATTTGGCCCAGCTCTGACACTTCGGGGTTAAACGAGCTCGGATTTGTCTCCATACCCGAAATGTCTTGCTTATGCTTTTTCTCCATTTCTACTTTGTTTTTTTTTTCTTCTTTTTTCATTACAAAAGTCTCATTTATCAGAGTCTCGTGGGCGCAAAGCGCCTTTACGCGTCAGCAGTGGGAACGTTTTCTTTTTCCTCCCAATTTTTTTTGTTTCTTTGTCGCGTTACGGTACTTTGGGAGGCACACTCAAATAGAAAGTTTACCCAGATAGAATTTTTGACATTAAGATAAAGGTGAGCGTATATCGGTGTGCCCCGGCTTTACCGAATTAATATATATGAAACGCGAGAACTGGAGTCTCTCGATGGAATTTGTGTAAAGTGCGCGTTGGAACGTAGCGCACGAGAGTAGCGGTAAAAAATACGATTATTTGTCTGGCCACGTCGGTTTTTTTCTACTTATCACACGGACGCTTTGAGCCGCGCTTCTGACGGATTTTTATGTACACTCGGGGGATTTTGAGGTGCCCCAGGCTCGTAGGAATTTTCACGAAGGAAAAACAAAACGATTAATCAGTTTATTTGGGAAAGAAATAAAAAAAAACCGACGCGTACATTATGTGCAAATGAGAAGCCATCCAACCTGCCGCGGACAATAATAACCAAAACTCCCACCTACTCTATCTATCAGAAAAGAACCTTTTCAGCTCATCGAAAAATGCTAGATTCATGAGTAAGGAGTACCTTAATCATTCAGAAGCCAAGAGAGAGAGAGAGAGAGGGAAAGAGAGAGCACGTATGTTTTCTTAACCTACGCGTTAATTCATCTCGTATATAGCGCTCGCCGTTTTTACCGGCTGCGTCGACGAGCTCAAACATTTGCCAAGCTGATTCTCCGGCGCGCGACTTTGCTTTTCCCGCGCGCGCGGCTCTTGGCCTTTTACGGCTCTCCGCGAGCGTAAGCAAGAGCGCTCCCAGAGACGCGGCCTGATCGTCACAAGTGAGAGAGAACGATACAGAGACAGAGAGGCATAGCGCGGGGGAGAGAGAGTGTTTTGAGTGTGTGTGTGTGTGTGTCTGGAGACGCGCGGCGGGCGCGCGAAATTCAATCGTTGGCAAAAGAGTAGTGGTGAGGGGGGCAGCAGGGAGCCCAGTATATACGCGAGTCACTTTCTAAAGTGTCGCCGCGGGTATGCGCGGCTCGCGCGGCTTCTCGCCCACGTTGTCGAATAATTTATGAAAACTGGTCGATATAATAGATAACTCTCTCACTCTCGAGTGGGCCACGGGGACTAAAGAAGCTACGAGGACGTATCAGCGGCAAAGATCAAATATACGTCGATCTAGTATACTTAGCATCTGGATATCTGGCCGAGAAGCTAAAGGCTCTCGCTAATCGAGGGCGTTCCCCCTTCCTCCGCGCGAAAAGAATAGCGCGGAGAGTTAGAGAGATGAGGGAGAACGTTATGCGAGGGAACTGCTTTGGTTGGAGTGGTGGGGGGGGGGGAGAAAAAAAGAGGAACTAGGCTATCGGCGATTAAAAATAGCTACTCGCGCGCGCGCGCGCTCGTCATTACATGAATTCGCAACTAGACATCGGTCTGTTATTCGATTACCGCGCGCGGCCGAGCTCGTTGACTCTCTGTGAGTGTGTGCTGAGAGAAGGAAAGGCGTTAGACGCGGAGGAGGAGGAGGTGGTGGTGGGTGGGTGGCGGGAGGGATATGGAGAACGGGGTCACAGTAGAGCTGCGCGCGCGCGCCTACACCAGCGCACCACTCGCCTGCACCGACGCCGCTAGAGAATAATGGATCAATTTGCAATCAGGTTCTTCTCTCTCTCTTCTGTGTCCTCCTCCTCGTCACCTACCCCCTCATCTCTGCCTTACCTATAAGCGAGCTCTCTGGTATTATATAGCGTCGTGTGCTCGTCGTCGCGGAGAGAGAGGCCCACAACCGTGCGATGACCGGCCGATGACGCTGCGAGTGTCAATGCTCCTCCGCGAGAACTCGCAGCTGCTGCTGCTGCTCTCTGTTGCTTTGCCATATATACGTACAGTTTGTTGCTGTGTATCCGTCCGTGCTCCGACTTATTATCCGTATTGCCTCTCCTCCTCCTCCTTCATTTTTAAATTTCACGCGATCGGCACACCATCGCGAGATGTGTCTATAGGCCTTATCATCCATCAACGACCCGGCTATTTTTAATATACCCGCGTCGAGCTTGCGCGCATGTAAATTCGCTCTCTCGAGAGAAGCTAACGAATGCAATTCAGGGGAGAGCGAGCGAGCGAGAGAGGAAGGCGCGGGGAGGCGAGAGAGGAAGCAGGCACGCATTTTCTAATTTGCCAGATACATAAATTAGCGTCAGCGAGCAGCTTATCAACGCCGCGAGCTCTTTCTCTCTCTTTCTCTCTCTTGGCTTGTACGTACACTTACACGTACGCCGGGCCTATTCAGCAGCAGCATCATTACCCGTCTTACGTCACTTGCGACTGACCTTTGAAATAATGGCCGACACGTGTACGGAGCGCGAAAGTGTACGACGCCGGAGAGGCCCGGCGCAATTTAAAGCGCTAAGTGTGCCAAATGGATCCGATGATGTTACAGAAGAAGTCTCGGTTTTAGGAAGCCTAATTTCGCGCGAGCAGAAGAGTACCGGTGATAAATAGACAGTTGCATTTCCAATTGGGTCTGTATAGAACGATTAGCGATTATTTATGTTTATTAAGAGGATATAGTTAATCTAAATGAAGTGTGTAAGTACGCAGGTGATTCACCGTATGGAAAGAGTAGATTTCGCGGAACGAGCTACACGAAAGGTCGTGTGTTTGTCGGAGAGGAAAAAGCACGAAAAATGCGAGTCTATAAATATAAGGCCGGACTGCAAATGCGCGCGAGAGACCAAACGCATGATATCTGTCTTTTTTTTGCAGCCGAGCTGTATGCATACACACGCGGCAAATAAGATATTAACGCTCGCTAATGTTATTTACGCGCGTACCGTCATTATTCTTTTCTCTACCTTTATAGGATCGAGAGAATAAAAAAGCGAAAGAAATTATTTATTTTCTCGAAAAAAAAATACGAAATCCCCGCTGTAATTGACAAAGCGCCGATGGAAATAGAAATTTCGATAGTTCGTTAAACTCGCGAGGCGTTTAAACGCGCTTAAGTAGAAACAGACAGGCCACGCGAGACTCTGTCCCAATAGCGCACCTTTTTTTTTCTTTTTTATTCCGTCGCGCTACAAAAAAAAAACTACAACAAATAAGCGATAAATTTAATTTTCATCGCGACGATAATTCACCGACTAATTCTCCCTTCTCTCTGCTGTTCCAGGTATTTACCGGAACGACCATACGAGCGTCCCCGTCGCCGGCAATAAATCAGAGCGAGTCTGGTGAGTTTTGCGAGAGAGCAAACGACTTTTACGCTCTTGATAAACCCTCTCCCCCTTGTTGAATAAATAGTGCAAAGCAATTTGAGTCCTGTACCGAGTACACACGCAACCAGACGACGCTTACGATCTTAAAAACTAGAGTTTAACCTCGACAAAAATGAGAGAGAGCGCGATATTCCTAAATCAAAGCTCGTCTCGTGCGATAACTCCAAATCCAGCGAAAGCGATGAGCCGGCGGTCGAGTTCCGAAATAAAATCGATGTGTACCGCGGAGCCTCACAGTATAGCGCAGCATCACCATCAAGGCAGTAGCAATGGCGTTCAATTAACATTGGTGCTCTCTCTCTCTCTCTCTCTCTCTCCCTCTCTGTCGCAGGCTCCTCTTTCTCGATGTAGGTCAGGCCTGAATGAGCCTCTTTGGCGCGCGAGTGCGCACAAACACACACACTCACTCGGTATAGCTGGCAAGCTTCCACGGCGGTCGTGCCCCTCGGTACTTTGCGCAGCGAGTATATGCGTGTGCGGAAAGGGAAACCACCTTCTCTCTCTCTCTCTCCCCTACTCCTGCCGAGTTGACTCGTCCGGCTGGATTTGACTCGCTTTCTCAGCCGCGCAGCGCACACACCGCCGTCTCCTCCGAATAATCACCTCTCTGCTGCTTCTCCGGTGCACCGATGACCGACCCGATCGATCCGCTGCATTGCCACTACTCAAGAGCTTCGTAATCAGCATTAAACTCTCTCTCTCTCTCTTTCGAGCCCTTACATTCTCCAGCCTGAACACGTGCTGCTCTCGATATGATCAGGTGTACTCGAACGTGCTCTCTCCGCCATACATATAGAAACACCCGCCCATGCACACGCACACAGAGCTCAGGATACGTCTGCATCGTCTCAACCACCACATATAGAGCGAGCAGCAGAGCGCTTATTTCCATAATACATTCCTCTCGGCGCCTCTTATCGACTCCTCCCTCTATACCTTCTCGTTCCGTCCCCCTTCCCCCTTCTTACCTCTTACCCATCAACAAAGACATATATACATATCCAGAGCCCGCGCGAAAATGCTTTTTACCCTTCTCGAACTTTAAAACACCGCATTACACTTATCTCTCTCTTTCCCTCTCAATTTTTCCTAGAAACAATCTCTCATTCCCCCCCCCCCTTCCTCCGTGTGTCCCCCGCTGCGCTCACTCTCTCCCTTCTCCCTCGGTTCGTTATATAAATAGCAGTGCTCGTGCTCGATTTTCCCTTTCGTCTAGTCGACGAAAGCGTGTCAGTAGCGATAAAATGCCCGCGGCGATATATACGCGGCGCGAGCGCGCGCGCGCTCCTTTTTTTCTTTTATCTCCCGGCTTCGCCTTAGGCCCTCACTCCTCCCCTCCCCCTCCTCCCTGCCGATCGTTCGAGAGTCGCACACGAGGTGCAAGAGGCAAATGAACACGTATATGTACAGCGATGATTGACAAGGGCATGCGCGCGGGCTGCATCGATTGATAAACGCACGCACCAACAGGCCGCTGTAGCGACACCGAGTCGTTTCGCGATTGCGATGAGGAGAATAAAACGAACCTGGGGACTATCGCTGTTTTTTGCTTATATAGGAACATCCTGGGCGTTAGATTACGTAGAGGGCCGCTATAGCAAGGTTACGGTAGGAAAGAAGAAGTCTACATGGTAGTCGCGCTGGAGTCGTCGACCCACTTATATCCGAGAAGCCCTGGCTTCGGAGAGTATCTCGCCCGTACCAAGCGCCGCGTGGGCAGCAGCAGCAGCACGAAAAAGGGATGGTGGGGGGAGAGAGAGAGCCCAGTGAGCCTGCACTTTGCGCTGACCCAGATGTGGCTGTACACGGGGTGTCGGGGCAAGAGAGAGAGAGCCCGGATTTCGCGCAGGCGCCATATCGGGGCGTATTGACCGCGGCGATATCGCCCGAGACGCACACACCTGCCCACCTCCTGCGCACGTGCCGACTACGGGCAAGGGCCGACGACCCAGCCGTCGCTCGCTCGCTCGAGGTCAGCCGGGGGCCAGCGCTCCCGTGACACGTGCGCGCGTACGACGCGGCCCGTTTACGCGCTATAACGCGCCTACGCTCTCATGGGAAGAGCGCCTTTTGTTTCTTCTTTTTTTTTTATTGCCGATTTTCTTAAGCAAGCCCCGTGTGAGTCTGTCTCTTGAACTCCTTTTTTTCGAAGGTCGTTGGCTTATTAACTGCCTCGCGACTAATTTTCGGAATATTTAACGTGGGATATGTCGTGGGATTTTCACCGTTCTCGTTGTTCTCTCTCTCTCTCTGTGGGTATCCTTTTTTTTATAAGGCGTATGAGCAATCGATGATATATGTTGATGTTCCTGAACTTTTAACATTACAATGTCCTCGGTTCATGAGATTTCTGAGATTTCGAAAAAGACAATAGCGACGGCATATGCCGAGGCTCCAAAAAACGTGGAACGTTTCAAAAATTGAAAAAAAAAGAGAATGAAAAGAGTCTCGCTTGTTGAAATTCAAAAAGAGGCTAAGTGCCTTACGTCATCCGCGCGTATAACAACTATACGAATGAGAAGCGAGTATAAAGCCGGGTCCGTACTTTCTCAAATCATTGCGTCACAGAAGTACAGCAATTATTAGCCTCTCTATTTTTTAGCAACGTGAAGATTCGGGACATCTCCATAATCAAGTCCAACGATTCTCCGTCGCTCCTGTTTCTATCCCCAAAATGCCCAAGGTAGAATCGGCCCTCGTAATAGTGCAAAATCAATCCCAGACTGCTCCTCAAAATCCAAAATCCACCTTTCCTCCCAGCCCCTTTTCATTATCCATGCACCTGCTCACTCGAAATCTTGACCGCACGTGCGTGTGTGTACGAGAAACGCGTGTGTGCAGAGAGAGAGCAAGTCTCGCCAAGAGAGAGATAATTAAAACCCGATCTCTCAGGCTCGAAAATACCGGTGCACGTTGGCAGAGAGAAACGGAAATTGCACAGCCTCCCAAAATTACATCCCAGTATATACAGAAGAGATAGAGGGTGCAGTATTATCACACCCTCCTCTCTCTCTCCCAAACTCAAAACCCCGTGCTCGGCGAATTCGGATAAAAAGAGAGAGGGATTTAGCTGCCGCGATCGGGCATAAATCACCGACGCGTTTGAAAACGCCCTTTGGAGCGCGTATCGCAGGGCCTCATTAATAAACAATCGAAAAACCAAGAGAGCGAAGCGCCGCCGCCGGGCTGTGTGTGTGTGTGTGTGTGCGTAGGGCCCCTGCGCGCAATTTGCCGATGGGCGGCCCCCGCGGTCAGCTCCATGTTATTACCCGCCACATTCCCATGCCGGCTCTGAGAGACAGGGGGGCGCTATATACTCTCGACCAGACAGCCTGTATCATCCGCTGTAATTTTTTCGAGATCGCGGCCAATCTGCATCCCCCTGATGCCTCAGCCCCCCCTCTCTCTCTCTCTCTCTTTGGGCTTTTAATGAGCTTCGTGGAAGAGAGAGCGCGTAACGAGGCTCCGATTGCTACATGCGAGCAGGCTTATATACGTAGCGGGAGCGTATTCCAGTTACCATCGCTTCTCATCCCCATCTCCCCCTTTGAATTCATTATTTTCGAGCTTTTTCACATTCCCTCCCCTCTCTCTCTCTCTCTCTCTTTTTCGTTGTATCCGGGGATCTCTGAAACCGGAAATTAAGTTTACTTTAGGGAGGGTTCACACGAACAAGCGGGTTCGAATAATCAAAAGCTTACACGCGTAAAGGGTACGAATAGAGCTTTTACCTAAACAGAAAGAAAGCGAGCTTTGCAAGTAAGCTGGAACGATAGGATTGTATTTTTTCAATAAACGATATGCACGCGCACTTTGAGGAATTCGACTAAAAGCTGCTTTCGATCAAGCCTCTCGACGATCTCCTCATTAATCAATCCCGAGCCCGATAAGCGGGATACAACCGTTAAGAAAAAAAAGCTGCATTAGCTTTTGACGGATGTACATTAAAAAATCGTCATCAACGTTCATAACTCATCTCTCTCGTCGAGCTACAAATTCCAAAACAATGATTTTTCTGCGCAGCAAAGCAAAAGCAAAACAAACAAAAAATCGACGCATACCAAACTCAGCTTGAGAAGTCTCGGACGATAAGAGTATTATAATAAGACTCAGGCCTGCGCCCAGAGCGACAACTTTCTCGCATGATGAATATTTTTGACAAGGAGATAACTCTCTACCTCCCCCCCTTACCTTTCTTCTATCGGCTGCTTATATTGTCGTATCGAAAACCGAAAAATGTCTCGCAGTATGGTTCTACCCCCGGGGGGAAGTATTGTATACCAGATTTACAATATTGTTGGAGAGCAATAACGAAAGTGCCGAGAGGGGCTTGATTAATAAATCATCGATTTTTCTCTCCTAATAACCGTAACACTACGTATATACCGCAGCGAGAGAGTTCCTCGCTCCATTAGGGCGTGTATGTATACCGATATTTATATTGGGAATCCGGGAAGAGATAAGATTCGCAAGCTGGGGACACTCTCTCTCTCTCTCTCACGAGAGAAAGAGATTAATCGAACTCGTGTTAACTACGATCAATCTTGTCTCTCCTATCTCTCCCTCTCTCTTTTGCCTCTTATCACATAATAGTCTGTATCAGCTTATTGAATGGCACATTGTCTCCCTCCTGCACTTTACGATCCCGGATCGACGCTATTTTTTTCCACGGAGTCTGCATTCCTTCCGACCTCGCATTTAACGGTCTTATACAGCTGGTTTTGAGCCGGTAGAAAGTGACCCGGGACAAAACAATCCCGTATATACATTGGCTAACGCGTAGGAGGGATACATCGCTCGAGCAAAGAGACATCGTCAAAAATCGACAGGGGAAAGGTCTTTTCTCTCCTTAATATCACACACGACGACAAAACGACTGAGAAATTAGCATTCGCGTTAAGCGAGAGTTGACGCGAGTGAAACTGGATAGCTCATCCTCTGCTGCTTGATTTACCGCCGTTCACATTAATTTTTCCTCTCGCCAAACTCTCTCTCCCTCATAATTCTCCAAATGCTCATCAGTCCATCAAAAAATGACTCAAAATTTTCAAATCTACAGGTCTTGTATCGCGCATCCACAAACGTGTAACAAGAGGCGTCAGAAGCCATCTCGGCTCATATCAAAGCCGCGAGCAACGTCGTATATACGGCCAGAGAGCGTCGGTTGCTCTCGGCATTGAGCGTGTGTGCCTGCGGGCCACGTGCTTGGCATGCATCCGCGCGACTCGCGCGGCTGAGTAGGACAGTGAAAGGCGACCTAGACCAAGTGTACCCGAACACACGCCGAACGTGAGCGCTCGCCCACCCGTGACGCGTCTCCTCTCTGTACCCCTCCTCCACCACCGCGAAAGAGAGCTGAAACAGCGGAGAGCGAAGTGTTAAAAGGGAAAATTAACCGATTTATTAAAGATCGGTATCGAAAAAGGGGCTAAATGCTGAAGAGAAGGGTATAAAGCGCGGGATTTGTTTGGAAACGCTTGGTTTTTTCTTAAAAAAGCCAAAAATTACGGCAGGTGCGTCGGTTTTGAAAATGCGGTCACCCCTGCACGCGACTCTCCGTGCACACGTACACGCGAGTGTTTTAAGTATCCTTGCGGTTGCCCGCGCGCGCAAACTCGCGTACACGCCTCCTTATGCTCTTTCCCTTTCGCTGCAAAACCACCGTGGGCTGTTGTGTATATAAATTATCTTGCTCGGCTTTTAAAGCCGCTTTAATATACCCGCGAGTATGTGTCTATTAAGTGCAAACTACTTTTTTAACCCTCCTTCCGATAACCCATATATATATATAAAAAGCGATCCGATCACATCACGGCATCTCGATAATTAGATCGTCGCGCGAGGGGCTTTGGATTAGAAGGAACGGACAAACGAAAAATAAAAAACTCGTTTCCCCTCTCCTCTAATTCAACTTTCTACAATAAACTTCACTTTCGAATTATACGACGGCGCGCCGGAGAAGAGGAGGGAGGTCTCTCAGCTTAAAAGCGAAATTCGTAATGGCGGTGTATCGCGAGGGGGGGGGTAAAGAGAAAATCGGACGAATTTACAATAATCGGAAATCCCCTCAGAGTCTGCCCTTACTCCCCGCGGCCTTTCATCCGGCAATACTGTGCTCACCCGAATACATATATATGTTAATCGAGAGAGCCTCCCACACTCGTCTACGTCTCAGCTCGGGAACAATGCGCAGCAGTGCGCTAAGTATATCCCGGTGCGCGCAGTCTCGTCGAGAGCGAAATTTCCGGCGGCGAGATACAGACGGGAAAAGCGAGTCTCTCTCTCTCTCGGGCGTTATAGAGAGTGAAATGGAGAGAACCGCTGCGCGGATGTATATCTCGCGGAGATCGGCTTTTCTCCCCGGCGCTGCTAAACCACCGTATTACTCGTCAGCTGGCTTGCTGCGGTCGTCGCGGATAAATTTCTCGCTCGTGCTCTCTCTCGAGATCGATCTTTTCTATTCCCTCCCCCCCGCTCCTCTTTTCCTGCCCTCGGCGAACACGACTTTATCGATACTCTCACTTTCGCGATTCTCCTGTCTATGTAGGCTGCTGCTGCTGCTGTGCGGTGAATGCAGGCATTGTATATATATATACAGGATGCACGGCTCTCTCTCTCTCGCTCTCTGCCATTTATGTCGTCCCTCCCCGTCTCCGGCTATTATTCTCCTCTGCCTAGACGTTTAAGGCCGTGTCTGGAGATATTTGTCTTGCAGCACTATAGAGAGAAAAAGAGAGAGAGAGAGCAGCGTTTTGCAATGGCATTATTAAATTGTTAAAGCGACGCTGAGTCGCTTTGTGTGCGTTTGATCGATGAAGTTTCGCGCTTGAGGGCTTTATCGAGCACTCGCAAAGAAATGATATTCCACCCCGTGATTTCTCGCCAAAGTAATAGTTTTTTCCATGTATTTAATGGATAGCTCGCGTTTGCTTCTAACGACAATATATTTAAAAAATTAAAAAATCAAGATTGAAAAGAGCTTGAAAATGACGAAAAATCGTTATTGTTTGCAGATTAAACCGGTACAACGCCAGGACTGTCCACTCTAGGCTCGCATAAATCTGTTCTCCGATCGATCGCTTTGAAAAAAAAATGGCGGGCGAGGACCAGCTAACCCTGTCGAACGGCACTGCCGAGACGATGACGATAATCCCGGCGAACGGCAAATTGGCCAACGGCAACGGCGTGCACAAGCCAACCGATCAGCAGCAGCAGCAGCACAACAACAACGGCTCGATCGCCGCCAACGGCAAGGATGCCGATCTCGTTGGCCTGGAGAACGGCAAGCTCGTCGGTCTGGACGAGAAGTCGAGCAGCTTCCAGACGGACTTCGACGACGAGGAGACCTCCTGCGGCTGGGGCCCGTTCAGGCCGCGCTGGCTCCAGCGCTTCGCCACCAAGCAGATGTTCCTCGTCATATTCTGCGCGACCTGGGTACTCCAGGGCATGTACTTCACCTACTTCGTCTCGGTCATCACGACGATCGAGAAGCTCTTCCAGATCCAGTCGAAGACGACCGGCCTCATCATGTCCGCCACCGAGATCGGCCAGATCGGCTCGTCTCTTCTGCTGACTTATTATGGGGGACAGGGACATAGGCCCAAGTGGATAGCTTGGGGCATGATACTCTTCGCCGTGTCCTCGTTCACCTGCTCCACGCCCCACTTCATATTCGGCGAACAGCTGATCAAGCAAAACGAACTGCTGTTCAACGGCGGCACTCTCAGCGGAGAGGTCAATGGCACCAATGTCACCAGTCCCATACCCGCCAATCTCTGCAAGTACGTCGACAAGCCCGACAACTCCTCACTTACTGGGTAAGATTTTTTTCTTTTTTTTTTTATTATTCACTTGCTTGATTGGGGACTGAGGATTTTTTTTTTTTTTTTTTTTTTTTTTTTTTTTTTTTTTTTTTTTTTTTTTTTTTTTTTGTTCTTTTTTTTTTTTTTTTTTTTTTTTTTTTTTTTTTTTTTTTTTTTGTCGCAATTAAGCAACGTTTTATGGCTGATCAAAGTATTTAAAAATAGCTAAAGCATAATTTCCTTCGGCTGGCTGGCCTAACCGAAATAAAAAATCACGCAGAAGACATTACATTTCGTCTTTATCTTTGTTGGCCTTGGAAAAGTGCGTAAGAGAAAGCGAGCCTTGTACTCTCCACTGAGAGAGAGAAAGCTGCAAAAACGCGCCTGCGCTGTTGTTAAATGTCTCACTGGTTAACAGTAGGCCAGCCTGGGCACCAGGCAACAGGCGACGAGAGAAAATATCAGTCATATGACTTTATTTTATTAAAGATTAATTAAAGATTAAAGAAAAGGAAAAAGCTGTAGGCCAGAATTTAGTTATCGGCGCTAGCCTCTCTCGAGGCTCCCACGCGATAAAGAGAAAGATGGAGGGAAAAACGGCTTACTAGGAGAGACAACTCAACACGTAGAGTCTATCGTGGTGCGACTTGCACGCGTATGTAGGTATACCAATACCTACTTAGAAGCGTCGCGACGTCGCGATTATTCACGTGATCCGATCCAGAGAGAGAAAGAGAACGAAAGAGAGAGAGAGAGAGAGAGAGAGAGAGAGAGAGAGAGAGAGAGAGAGAGGCGGATGCCGGGCGCGCGCGAATGCGCGGGGGTGATTGGAATGAGGGCGAGATTAGATTACGAGCCGAGTTGTACCGGCAGCAGCAGCAGCAGCTGCAGCTGCTCCTCAAGCTCCTATCTCCGAGGTAAGCTTTTTTTCTCTTTCGTTTGGCTCTTCGCCTCGCTGCGACAAGCCGCTCTCTCAGCCGCGACAGTTTCCTCGCGCGCGCACGCTCTTTTCTCCTCAGCACTCAGCAGCCCAGGCTTATTGTTTTTCTTTTGAAAAACCAACCTCTCTCTCCCCTTTTCTAACCTCACTTTTCCAGCCCACCTCTCTCTCTCTCTCTCTCTCTCTCTCTCTCTCTCTCTCTCTCTCTTGCTCCTTACATGACTTTCTTCTTATCCGGCTTTCTCTTTCTGCCTGGCCTCCAGTTGCTGCATTCCCGCTCCGAGAGTCATCCGTAGGAGAGACATACGTGAATCAGCCTCATTTTCATCGGAGTGATAAGGGAACAGAGCGCCCCCGCGGACGCTCACCGATATATACATTTTATTCCTATCGGCACTAGCGGACTCGCAGATGTTGCAACGAGGATCTCTGCAGCCCACGACTGTTTTGCTAAGGTATTATCGTGTGTGTGTATGCGTGTGTTTTTTTACTGTAAGAAGCAAACAAAGCAAGAATTTTCTCATCTGTTATCTATTTTGTTTTTCCAATGCTTAGACTGATTTAGCAGGAAGAGACTGACAGTTGAAGATGGAGACAGCTCAGAGCGACTGGAACAATCTACTGAACAAAATGAATATTGATAGGGGAGATCAGGGAGGTAATCTCTCGGAGGAAAATGCACAAAGAATCCCCAGTGACAATCAGAGTGGAGATGGAGCAAGGCACAGTAGTTGTGTAATTAATATCATTGGAATGACTTGCATGTCTTGTGTCAACAGTATTACAGAAATGTTATCTGGTAAAAGTGGAGTTGAAAAGGTTTTTGTCAGCTTGAAGGACAAGGAAGGATCTGTGTGGTACGAACCAAGTTTGATTAGCCCGGAACAAATTGCTGAAACTGTTGAAGATATGGGATTTGAAAGTTCTGTTAAAATTGTTAATGGCCAGCCTTATGAAAACAATGCAGACTTTGTTAGAGTTAGGATAGAGGATGATTTACCTAGAAATGACATTGCTTGTATTTCTCAATCTGAAAGTATAGAAAAGTGCTTTCTTCACATAGACGGCATCACGTGTGTTTCTGGTATTAGAGCAATAGAGAAGCATTGCCAGAAAATAATTGGAGTTAAAAGTATTGTCATATCTTTTATCAGTGGAAAAGCTGATATTGAATATAACAAGAGTCAGGTTCATCCTGCTGACATTGCTGCAAGTATTACAGATTTAGGATTTCCAGCCATACTTGTCAATGAAAAAGGATCACAAATTAAAGAAGTAGAATTAATTATAACTGGTATGTCTTGTTCTTCCTGTGTTAACAAAATTGAAAAGTCTGTCAAGCTACTTCCCGGCGTTCAAACTGCAATGGTTTCTCTTGTAACTCAAAAAGCAAAAGTTAATTTTGATCCTAGTAAAATAAAAGTTGATACCATTATAGACTGCATTAAAAAATTAGGTTTTGGAGCATCTGTAAAAAGGAATGAAGCAGAAAATCGGCATTATTTGGATCATAAATTAGAAATACAAAGGTGGAGAACATCTTTTTTAGTCTCGTTAATATTTGGATTGCCAAGTATGATATCAATGACATATTTCATGATCGTAATGTCTTCAATGGAAAATGAAGATAACATGTGCTGTGTACTTCCTGGCTTATCTTTAGAAAATTTAATTTCCTTTGTATTATCTACACCAGTGCTTATTTTTGGTGGTTGGCATTTTCATGTCCAAGCTTACAAAGCAATTAAGCATGGAGCATCAAACATGGACGTGCTTATTTCCATGACTTCAATAATTGCCTACATTTACTCTGTACTGGTGCTTGGTATAGCAATGGTGAGCGAAGATAAAAGCAGTCCACAAACATTTTTCGATACACCTCCAATGCTTCTAGTCTTTGTCAGTTTGGGGAGGTGGCTGGAACACATTGCCAAGGGAAAGACGTCAGAAGCTCTTTCCAAGCTAATGTCGTTGCAGGCGACTGACGCTGTAATTGTAACGTTAGGTCCGGAGAACGAGGTGCTGACCGAGCGTTTAGTTAAAATTGATTTAGTGCAGCCGGGGGATTATTTAAAGGTGAACCAGGGCAACAAAATCCCCGTCGACGGGCAAGTATTTATAGGTAAGTCGTCTTGCGACGAGAGTTTGATTACCGGCGAGAGTATGCCAGTGCCGAAACGAGAGGGCTCCATCGTCATCGGCGGCTCGATAAATTTGAGCGGGCCACTGTACGTAAAAGCAACGCACACGGGGGAAAAGACGACGCTGGCGCAGATAGTGCGGCTCGTCGAGGAGGCACAAATGAGCAAGGCGCCGATTCAGCACATAGCCGACAAGATAGCCGGCATCTTCGTGCCGTTCGTCGTGGGCGTGTCGCTGCTGACTCTGGCCGCGTGGATCGTAATCGGCTACATTGACATCGGCTACATAAAGCTGATCAACAGCAGCAGCAGCAGCAGCAGCAACGACGAGCACGAGCACGGGCCCGCGCAGGGGGGCAGGCGGAATCGAGACGAGGTCATATTCCAGAATGCCTTCAGGTGCGCCCTCTCGGTCCTCGCGATCGCCTGCCCGTGCGCCCTGGGCCTCGCGACGCCGATCGCGGTGATGGTCGGCACGGGGGTCGGAGCCGTCAACGGGATCCTCATCAAGGGCTCGGAGTCTCTGGAGAATGCGCACAAGATCAACAGCGTGATATTCGACAAGACCGGGACCATCACCAAGGGCTTCCCCTCGGTCACCGGGCTCACTCTTTTCGGCAGCGAGCGGGCCGTCAACGTTGCCAGGCTCCTCGTCGCTCTCGGCATCGCCGAGATCAACAGCGAGCACCCGATTGCCAGCGCGATCGTTCAATACGTCAAGCAGACGATCGAGACCGAGCTCAGCGGCCGGTGCAGCAATTATCATTCGGTGCCCGGCTGCGGCATCAAGTGCCGCGTCTCCCACATTGCCGAGACTCTGGCCAAGAGCGCGGGCTCCGAGAGGATCCGCAGATTCGTCGAGAGCTTGCAGAACAGCGCGGCGGACCGGCTCGAGTTGAACGAGGTCCTCATAGATCTGGCTCAGCTGAGCCCCGAGCAGCTGGTGATCGCCGCCGCCGCCTCCTCCTCCTCCTCCTCCTCCTCCTCCTCGGGCTCTCAGGCTTTAGAGACGGCCGCGACCGTCGGCGACACGTACGAGGTGTGCATAGGCAACAGGGAGTGGATGAGGAGAAACGCCGTGTCGCTGCCGCGGGAATTGGAGAGGAGCATGACGAGGGAGGAGAGCATGGGCCAGACGGTCGTGCTGGCCGCGATCGACGGCGAATTGGCAGCCGTCATCAGCGTGGCCGACTCGATTAAGCCAGAGGCCAGTCTTGCCGTTTACACCCTCAAGAAAATGGGCTTTGAAATAATCCTGCTGACGGGCGACAACAAGATAACAGCCAACACTATAGCCCGGCAGGTTGGCATCGAGCAGGTCTTTGCCGAAGTTTTGCCGTCGCACAAAGTCGCCAAGGTACAGCAATTGCAGAAGCAAGGAAAGATCGTGGCTATGGTGGGTGACGGAGTCAATGATAGCCCAGCTCTTGCCCAAGCGAATGTTGGCATTGCCATTGCCTCCGGTACTGACGTAGCTATCGAAGCTGCGGATATCGTTCTCATGAGGAACGATCTATTAGATGTCGTTGCTTGTATCGATTTATCACGGCGAACTGTCAATAGGATACGCATTAATTTTCTCTTTGCTAGCTTGTACAATCTCCTTGGCATTCCTCTTGCCGCCGGAGTTTTCAGCCCATTGGGCTTGAAACTGCAGCCGTGGATGGCGACCGCAGCCATGGCTCTCAGCTCGGTCTCTATAGTTAGCAGCTCTTTGCTGTTAAAGTTGTATAATAAACCTACAAAGGAACAGTTGGAGAATTTAGAGTACAAGCAGTTTGCGAGATTTTCGAAAAAAAATGCGCAGACCGCCGATCCTACCAAGATATCCATTAATGGATCTTCCTCGAGTCTCTCGAGAATGATGTATAACAATGTTGAGGCGCATTGACTGATGTAAAAAATAAGTTTAATTATTCAAGAGTACTTTCAACTTATTTGCATAAACAAAAATCATAATGATAATTATAATGATTGTTGTAATGAACAATGTAAAAATAATTTTAAGCAAAGAAAAGAATGACTGTTAAAAAAGGCCTGCCAATACTAATGAGACAAACAAAATAACTTTATTATACATACACTATAAATCTGTATTATAAAATTTTTTCACTTTATAGATATCAACTATGGTTTTTTCTATCATAAGTAAAAATCATTGTAATGTTAATTTTGTAAAAATGATTTCATCTAAATAGAAGACCCTTATCATGAAACACTGATTAAGCATTTATTATTATTTTAGGATTAAGGTAACAATATGGCTGTACGTTCTTCATAATATAATAGATTAAATATTATAAAATTTAACAGATGTGTAAAATAAAATATTTTATTAATGTTATACAAAGAGAATAAAGGTGTTTTGTAAAAAGTCGACGAGACAAATAAATTTATGCTTTATGTATTATTTTGCTAATAAAGACTATTTAAAAAGTTAACGTTATTATTATTATTATTATTATTATTATTATTTTCTCATATAAGTAACAAAAACATTCAATGAGTAATGTAAAAAATAAAAGTGAAAAATTGATTTTATTTAAAAATTAAAATTATAGCGCGTAAACAGTAGAAAAAGGAATGAGGAAAAGGAACGGAAGGAATTCTTAACCTAACAGTAACTGTGAATATAATCATGCTACCCATGCCATGGAGCACAGCCATGTGCATATGACTGTGACGGCAATAAACACACACAATCGGGTCGGTTATTTAATAATTAAAAAAAAATATGGATTTTATAATTGATACTAAGGGTCAAAGTGATTTTGAAGAGCGAGATTGCCTAGTACAAAGCGATGATGATGATGATATTGACTTTGAAGATATAGGTAAATACATATTTTTAAATCTTGTGTTGGTAGTAAAGAATTTTAAAGGTTATGTAAATACCAGTTTTTTCATATAGTACTTTATGTTATTATTTATCTTAAATATAATAATATAATATAATTTTTTATTTCCAGGTCTTGATCCTTCAAAGATTGTAATTAGAAAGAAAGAAGGAAAATTAAAAAAAAATAAAGCAGACAGTAACGATGCAGATCTCGCTGTGTTTGAACGTGATATGGGTTGGACGAAATCAACATCAAAATCCAATTTTGATTCACAAATTAAAATGATGCAAACCGATGAGAGTCCAATAAGCAAAGTTCTTAAAAAGTCGCGTGTAAAGTCTGGTTTTGAGCGCTTAAAAAGAGCTCCAAAATATGATACAAATGATAAGAAATTAAAATTATTAAGAAAACACAGGCGAGACAAGACTAAGGGTTCAAAATGGTATAATCTACCTGCGACAGAAATGACAGAAGAAATTAAACATGATTTGGAAGTTATTCAAATGAGATCTGTATTGGATCCAAAGCACTTCTATAAAAAAAATGATATCAAAGTATTACCCAAATACTTCCACATTGGTAAAGTTGTTGATTCTCCACTGGACTACTACAATGGCAGGCTGACTAAAAAAGAACGCAAACGTACCATTGTTGATGAGCTTATGGCTGATGCAGAATTTTCAAAATATAATAAACGAAAATATAAAGAAATAATTGAGGAAAAAAGCAAAACACATTACAGAGCTCATCAACGTGCAAAAAAACTGAAGAGGAAAAAGCAAAACTAGTGAGTGTAATATATGTTTAGTTTTAAGGTGGTTTAAAATATTTTTGTAAGCAATTAATAAAACTTTATTAAAAATTAGTTTATTGAAACTTTGTAAAATTTGTTAAAAAAAAAAGGTATTTCTCAGCTTAATCCTCCAGTAATCTCAATGGAGGCTCCATTTATGTAAGAACTTTTTGTTGAAGCTAGAAATAAAATGAGCTCTGCAACCTCGGATGGTTTTCCCATACGCTTGAGAGGTACAGTTTGAATAAACATTTGTTTAACTTTATCCGGCACAGTGTGAGTCATAGGTGTTTCTATGAAGCCAGGAAGAACGGCATTAGCTCTAATGCCAAATCTAAAAATAAGCGCGACATGTTAACATATAAAAGCTAAATTGAAGTAATTTGGAAATGCGTAAATGCCCTACTGTCCAAACTCCTTGGCGGCCGTTTTGGTGAAAGCTTCAACGGCTGCTTTAGAAGCAGCATAATTTCCTTGGCCAATGTTTCCAAATTTGCCAATGATGGAAGCCAGATTGACAAGTGATGCTCCTTGAGCAACTCCAGAATCGATCATAGCCTTGGCAGCGGCCCGAGTAACGAGAAATGTCCCCTTCAAATTGATTTCAAGCACTTGGTCAAAATCGATCTCGCTCAATTTCAAAATAAAATTGTCCCTTGTGATGCCAGCTGAATTGACGACTATCGTCGGCGGCTGTTGAAAGTGTTTTCCCGCTTTGTCAAAAGCACCCTCGACGCTCTCCGAACTCGACACGTCAATCTCCAGTGGAATGTGCTCCGATCCTGCATTTGAATCTCAATAAAAACTAGGTCATCTCAAAATCGCCGAAATGGAAAAATCCATAAAGACGTGCGCATCCCTTGTAGAGAGGCAACTTTTCCTCTATAGTAGGGCCGTCTCTCTAATTAAATCCAGGCTCGCGATGGCATTATAAAAATATGAGTAAAGCTGCGACAGGCAGGTAGATTAATTAGTCTCACGCGGCTTCCTGGAGCCAAAAGGCGCCAAACTGCCAGTGCCAGGCGCGCCTCGATATAGCCATGGCAACCATTCATATTTCCATTCGGCATTTTCCCAAGCTAATTTCATGTAAAGTATTTTTTCTTTTTTTCTTTTTTCATCTTTTCTCACTGCGTGTATGCTTTCCTACAAATTCTACCAAGAAATGGAAATATTTATACGCTAGTTGTCGCGTTATCACCTGCGCCCGCGAGATAAGCCCGTATTCCCTTAGCCGGCCTCGTCCAGTGTGCCATCATGAAAAATGTCAAAAGTGTCCAGCTATAAAATGAGGAAGAAAGTAGCGCGGGCATTAGCATAACACAAGAGCCAGCCAGATGTAAATGGCAGGTAGACGATGCAGCAGATCCGAGGGGAGATGGTGCTGGTGGTGCAAAGCTGGCGGCAGCAAAGGGAGCAGGCGCGCGAGCGGCGGCGGCGGCCCATGGAAAGCGCACGCACACGCTATTATAGTTACTTACCGGCTGCTCGTGAGAGAGCAGAGAGCGGCAACGAGCTTTGGCTTTGGTATAAGGCTGGGCCATGGGAGGAGGAGGAGGAGGAGGAGAGATGGAGTTTTATATGTTGTATACCTTGAAGCTGCGCGAGCGTGTCCTCGGCGGCCTTGACATTTCGGTCGGCGACGATGACCTTGGCTCCGTGGCTGGCGAAGAGGCTGGATACCGCTCTGCCGATGCCGCTACCGGCGCCTGCGAACAGCCCCACCGCCACCACCGGCACCAGCAGCCAGTCGTATTAGCAGTAGCGGCAGCGAAGCGAGCACGTTAGTATTAAACGTGTGCGTCAATCCTCGGGCGTGCGCGGATCGCCGTGGCGCCGGCGGTGGCGACCCGGCCCCGCACGCTCAGCCGCATTATGCAGCTTCGCATTCTCTCTCTCTCTCTCTCTCTCTCTCTCTCTCTCTCTCTCCCTCTCTTTCTACTAAGCAGACCTGTTACTATGGCCAGCTTGCCCGCGAGGAGGAGGCCACTGCTGCTGCTTGATGACATGCCGGTCCGCTCGTAGAAAGCGCTGAATCTACTGTGCTCTCTTTCCTGATGTACGTTTGCTTCTGTTGCCTTTATCTACGTAACTGCTGGAGCGAGGAGGAGATTTTCGTCAGCACTCTCTCTCTCTCTCTCTCTATATATATATATATATATATATATATATATATATATATATATATATATATATATAGCTA